>MUZC01000207.1:462422-487290 GCA_002072015.1 Radix auricularia
GAGGGACTTGTTTAGTCTCGACTTTGTTAGAGAATACTGAAATGGATAAACCATAACCAAGTTATATATAATTTTTATTTAAAGATTTCTTTATTTTATACAAAGTACTTGACAATAAATAAATTGTGATGAAATATAACTAGAGATGAAAATTTGTTGCAAAAAATGTGTAATTAAAAAACTATCTTATAATTATTTTTAAAAAGTATAAATAATTAAATTATCGTCGCCATATTAATTTCTTTTTCTAAGTTGGCAAAAGTAATTGTTAGGTACATGATTGTTGCAAAGGGACGTCGTCAATTTACAACATATAACAGAGCAAAACGTCATCGATGTTTTATAAGCAATATCATGTTTTGTACACACAAAAGCGTTTTCTATTTTGCTACCATTTAACTTCATTGTATTTTTTAAAATTATTTAACACAAAAGTGCACATACTTGAGGAATTTTCTTGTCAATATAATTTTGTCGTCACCAACAAAATCCACGCTTCAATTTTTTTTTTAAATTTGAAGCCAGTTAAAATTTAAACGCGGGCTGTATTTTCCTCTCGGGCCGGACTTTGTTTACCTTTGTAGTAAGAATTATCGTTATCACAGTCTCCCCACTCGCTTCATATGCCAGTGTCCATGCCCAGTGTCCATTTCCCAGTGTCCAGTGCCCAGTGCCCCTTGCCCAGTGTCCATTGCCCAGTGTCCATTGCCCAGGGCCCCTTGCCCAGTGTCCATTGCCCAGTGCCCCTTGTCCAGTGTTCATTGCCTTGTCTTACTAATCTCCACGTTAACTCTCCACCCCGCATGCAAGTACTTTACAACATGTTCTCTCATTTGTGTGGTGTTCTTATCCCGGCTTCTAATCACTCTACAGGCACGCTACTACATTAAGTTTAACTACCAAAACTTTCTACATAGATGATACACTAACTGCTTAATACAATGGGACAATTTTTCAATTATATAATATGTATTCACTGCTAGAAAAATATTAATATTTCAAGAGATTTTCCTGGATTAAATTTTATTTTCTTAAATAAGAATTTTCATAACAACCAACAATAAGCCAGCAACCATTTAGATGTGTGTTTTCACTTCATTTATTAGATAGCACAGGACATCTTGGATAGCGTTGACTTATTTTGTCAGTGCATTTTATCCGGGTTCAGTTTGGAAATCTGTAAAATAAATTTTGAAACATTTCTTTCTTCAGATATTTTCAGCTAGTTTTTATTCATTTAACTTAGTAAGTACTGAGGTATTTCATTAAAGATAACTTATTTAGTCAATGCACGTCGTTTATATAAATAATTCTTTACTTAGTTGGTACGTACATGTGTGTTCAAGTTTGAAGGCGGTGTCCAAGTTTCTAAGTTGCTTTGTTTTGTTTTCAGAAAGTGATAACGTTAAAAAAAATGTATCGGAACATGTTGTTTTTTTTTCCACACCGCTTCGTTAATGTTTTCACCGTATTGAAAGTTACCTGAGCGTGTAACTGCCAAGGTGAGCGTTTGACTGGGTTATCCACCTGTACACATAAATTAGATAAATAAACAATCTTTTTTTTTTTTACGTCGTTGTGCTTATCGTTAGGAAATGGGCGGCGCCCTAATCAATATTCCCAGTAATCAGCTCACACGCCAGTTATGATACGTTGTTTTACCGACTTCCCCATTCCATCCCTCCTCCCCCCCGCCCCACTTTGGTGTTTTCCCACTAGACAATAACCTTATTTCCTGTTACAGCACACATGTAATCAATTAGATTGCCCGGGTCATTAATTACATTATACAAGTAAGCACTAGCATCACATGTGCCATCATTTACATTACACTTGTAAACAGTGGCATCACACGTGAAGGTAAGCGAGAAATCGATGAAAACTCACATCCAATTCATTACATAGCACATGCAATTAATTACATCACTCATCGGTTGCATCACACGGGCAATTAATTACATCCCACAAAAAGCCTTTACATCGTGGGTGCAATTAATTACATCCCACAAAAAGCCTTTACATCGTGGGTGCAATTAATAGCACCCACACAAGTCATCAAATATACCACACAAGCAATTAATTACATAGTACACGCAAATCAATGACGCGGCCCTAGTCTGTCTTAAATGACGTCTTGACAACCATCAGTCACGTTTACTACACTATAAGCAAAGAGACGTGACAAATTTAGAAATAATTTTAGACATCTCTAGTTTTTCTCGACTCAACCCCTTCCGCAAAATTGTTATGCATACGCTTTTTTATTACATGCACTGGTGTGTTGTAGTGTTTTTACGAACCGACAGATTTAGTACCATTTAACGTTAGCTACGAGCATTGGGTAATTGACTTAATGAGTGCATGCTTCCTGGCCAACACTCTTTCATATTACGGAGGAAAACATGAGGAGGTTGTGATTAGCTGGAGCAATCATACTTGGTGATTAGCTTGGGCAATCATACTTGGTGATTAGCTTGGGCAATCATACTTGGTGATTAGCTGGAGTAATCATACTTGGTGATTAGCTTGGGCAATCATACTTGGTGATTAGCTTGGGCAATCATACTTGGTGATTAGATTGGGCAACCAAACTTGGTGATTAGCTTGAGCAATCATACTTGGTGATTAGCTTGGGAAACCATACTTGGTGATTAGCTTGGGCAATCGTATTTGGTGCGGTGTATATACGTGTGCCAGATGCCAACCTCTGCATGTTGGTTTGTAGTCATTACTTGTTGTTTGATTTATTTCACAATTATGAATTAGCCTGCAGTCACCGCTCCTTGTCTGACTACGGTCTCACGCCTTAGGTTGCCTGCAGTCACCGCTCCTTGTCTGACTACCGTCTCACGCCTTGTTTTGTCTGAAGTCCCCACCTTGTTTATCTGCTCAGAGAGTTCTGTAGAGTGTCTATGTCACGTGTAATTGTCCTGACGGTCACCTCATTAGCCATCGGGTCAAGTCAGGGTTATCTTCCCATCTCGAGTCTAGGCACGTGCGGCTGTCACTTCCAGGAATTCAAATCATTAACAGCGCCATTGACTTTTTCATCCGTTATTTGTGTGGTGGACTCAGAAAATTTAGGGAACATTTTGTTTTATTAAATAAATTGTGAGTTGTTGTTTTTTTTCCTAGTAACCATTTAAGTTGAAAGATAATTATAATAAACACATTTCGGTAGGTTTTATATAAAGCTTTTCATTTAAGTTTATCTTATTCTGGATATTTAAAAGCACAGGTCGCTTGGCAAGGAGACGTTTCAATGTTGTATCCACACTTCCACAATCTACCTAATAAAGCCAACCGAACATATCACCCCCTAATAAGTAAAAAAAAAAATAAGTGGCGCGCGGGGAGAATACCCTTTCATTCCTCTTGCATGCGTCTTTGTCTTAATGATAATGTGTAATGAGTTGCTTTTTAAAAAATAATAATAATAAAAAACGCGGTGGTAGCGCGCTGGACTGCCGAACCGTTGCACGTACTCGAGTCACGAGTTCGAGCCCCAATACTGGCAAGGCCCCCTGGGCATTGTGCTAGCCACACAACATGAACTTGTGAACGCAACTTCACTTGCTCTAGAGTCCAACATGGACTGAAAAAGGGGTTATTACGATATGCGTTTAGTCCTCTTAATTTTATTATTATTATATAACATAACGAATAATAATTAAATGGCATTTTAAATTAGTGATAAGTATTTGATTTGCTTTATATACCTCTGATAAGAATTATATATAATCTATTGTAAAAACGTATACTATAATATAATAATTTGATAATTTATACAGTGAAGTATGTCAAGGTATGAGAATCACTGTCAATGAATGTTTCTGAGTTGTTGATGAGTTGGCAATGAGTTTTTTGAGTTGTTGTGAGATTGTTTTGAACGGTGTTCAGAGACTGACTTGTGGAAGGTCAGACAAGGGCTATATATAGTGTGGGCCTGTGTAGTGTGTGGGGAGAGACGAAAGAGAGATGAAAGCAGACGTGTACGAGACGAGCGAGAGAGGATACGAGAGACTTGTAACATCCGTGTGGGATCGTTCGGCGAGAGCTGTGGATTGATGGATGGTGTTTCGAGGTGTGCTCGAACACCAGAAGGCGAGTGTTATCGAGGTTTGCTCGAACACTAGAAGGCTGCGAGCCTGTATGCCTGTACCGTGAGATCTGGAACGCTGTAAAGACTATGATCCTGTAAGCTGTATATTGTGATGTCTCGATGGCTGTAGGAAGGATTGTACGTGCAATTATAGTCCAATAAAGAACATCTTCCATTCGACAAGAGTCTGTCTTTATTATTAAGATAGTATCCAGAACCCAGTACGCAACAGTGGGGGCTACGTCAGTGGACCTCTGGAAACTCTTGTCGGACAACGAAGCGCCGGCCACAGTCATCAGGTCCGATGTGTGGTCTGTAAAGTCTACGAGAGAGGCAACCGCCTTGTTGCTGGCCTGTGTGTTGTCTGGGACTGCCCTGTCCTTGAAGGAGACATCTGCCTCCTAGTTGCTGTCCTGTGTGTGTCGGAGACGTCCTGTCCTGGAGGGAGACGCCTGCCTCCGCGTGATGGCCTGTGTGTTGTCGGGGACTGCCTGTCCTTGAAGGAGACATCCGCCTCCTTGTTGCTGAACTGTGTGTGTCAGGGACTGCCCTGTTCTTGAGGACGACATCTGCCTCCTTGTTGCTGAACCGTGTGTGTCAGGGACTGCCCTGTCCTTGAGGAAGACATCTGTCTTCTTGTTGCTGAACTGTGTTGTCGGGGACTGCCTGTCCGTGAAGGGGACATCTGCCTCCTTGTTGCTGAACTGTGTGTGTCAGGGACTGCCCTGTCCTTGAGTACGACATCTGCCTCCTTGTTGCTGAACCGTGGGTGTCAGGGACTGCCCTGTCCTTGTGGAAGACATCTGTCTTCTTGTTCCTGGCCTGTGTGTCGTCTGTGACCGTCCCGTCATTGAGAGAGACATCCCCTCCTTGTTGCTGCCAGCGTGGCGATGACCGTCCCGTCATTGAGAGAGACATCCCCTCCTTGTTGCTGCCCAGTGTCAACGGTGTCGTCAGTAGACAATAACAATTTAGTGTATTCCATGGACTATGTGTAGTGCATGTTTTTCTTTTTGTGAAAGTGTGTTCTCTTGTTCTGGCAAGCAAGGCAAGTACTATTAATTATTTTTTATGATTGTTAAAAGTGGAAATTGATGTTAGATATTTTATTTTTGGTCCTCCAACCCCGGGGTCAATAGTAAGAAGTAGAGATGGACATGCAATTAATGAGGGAGAAAATTGAGAGTTTTAGACAAGCAGGGGAACAACTTGCATTGAAGGGAGAGAATTTAAAGAAATATTTAATGGCCAAATTTAAAGAATTTCAAGCAAAAGAATATGAAGAAAAGCAGAGAGAGTACGAAGAGAGAAAATTAAGGGAACAGAGGGAACATGAATTAAAATTGCTAGAAATAGAAACTGCAGGAAGAAAATATAGGGAAAGTAGAGAAATAAAAATAGAGTCTAGGAAAGCAGAACAAAAAGAAAAAATTATTGAAAGTGCGATAGAGAAACCTAACGATACACTGGGTGAGCTAGAAGCAATATGGTGCTGCGCGCAAAGTAAATTAACGGCCTTAGCAAAAGAATGCAAAGTACAAAATACAGAACTTGATAAAGATGAAATGGAGTTAAATACTTTAAAACTGAACATTGACCAAGTGAAGATTAACTTAGTTGAAAAGGATGAGTTTGTAGAAAAAATACAGAGAGATCTAAACGATAGCATATTAGAAAATACAGATAGTGTAGAAAAAGCTCTTAGAGAAAAGACGGTATTTACATGTAACGCTACACTCAGTGAGGGAGACGATACTGAAAATTTAAGAAGGGGGACAGAAATAGAAGGAAATTATGACATAAATCTAAAGTCAATGATAAAAGATTACGAAAATTGGAACATAGAAAGTGAGAGAAATCTAACTATTATAATGCAGGACACAGAAGAGATAGAGAAGTCTGAAGTAGAGAGAGAGGAATTTTTAGAGAGATTACAAAGTGAACTAGCAGAAAAGGAGAGAGAGAAAAGATATATGGAAGAATTATTGGCTCAGATAGAAGAGGACATTATTGAAATGTGGAGGATCGTTAAGGAAAAAGAAGAAATAAACTATGATTTAAGTACAAAATTGATAGCGAAAGATGATGAGATTTGGATATTAAAAGAAGCCCTAATAGAGAAAGAGGTGTCAATTGAAAGTAAACAAGTTGACCATGGACAGAATCAGAGGTCAACGGTAGAAAAGTTAGTTAGAATAGTTGAAAAGACAGAACAGAGCAAAAATACACAAGGGGACAAAGTTACTGTAGTCAAAATGGATGAATGTAGTGAGGGAAAAACTGCAAAGTGTGTGGCAGGAAGGGTGAAAAGTAATGAGAACCGCTGCTGTGGGTACACGCTAAAGTATGACATGTGCTCAGGGGAAGTTGGTGTTGACTGGTTAGAAACGGTGTTTATGACAGCGGGACAAACCTTTCTCGTGACCAAGAAGACAGGGAGAGTGACTATGTGGGGACAAGACAAACCAGAAATAACCAGACCGTGACCGACAGTAACTCAAAGAGGCGTCACAACCCGTGTGACCCAGATGACCGGGGTGATTGGCCGTTGTGGCTAAGAATTTGGTTGATGATGGGGGTCATTCTTAAAATAGTGATAAGCGGGCGTGGGTACGAGTGGGTCGCCACGAACATGTACTGGAGCGAGGATGCCCTTGACACGAGTTGGGGGTTATGTAACATTGCCATGTTAAAAGTCCCGCCTAGACTTGCGTTGGAAACGAGAAGTCAGAATAAAGATAACCAGGGGCGTGTACTGGTAGTAGTAGAAGATAAACGAAATGTACCACCAAGTACAATGACTATGATTTTTTTTTAGCTGGGTTGTTAACAAGTTGACGATTAAGTATAACTAAAGAGGACTTGATTATGATTATGTTTTTGCCTTGGTTGTAAAATTATTTTGAGGACAATGTGACGGGGTCTTACTAAAGGTCATGTGTAAATGAAGGTTTCATAATATTCATGATCATTGATTTGATTGTGTAAGATAAAGATTCAAATATAGAGACCTCATACTTGTTGATGTGGTTAAAATATTGTGTATGAAGATGTATTCTTTTTGCTCATCATTATGAGGATATGATGATGGTTATGTTTATAATTATGGGTATGGATAGATAAGTTGTTATCTCCATATGCCGTATGTATTGATAAGTGCACATGGTTGCGATATAAGTGATTGTAATGGGTTAAATACAATCATGCTGAAATATTACAGTTTGGATAAGTGGTTATCCCTGTAAGATTACCTCATGCTGGAGGCAATCCTGGAGTAAATATCGTAAGAATTTATATGAGGAACCAGTAGAGTCAGTTAAGCAACCTGTGTAACCTGTTAATATAGTAAACTTGAATATTCATATTGTATATATGTTATGATTTTGATTAGCTACATAATGAAAATGTGAGTTATGCCAATGAGGAGCATGAACTAGGAGTTAGCCAAACCTGTATGGCAGGGGAGTTAAGCTGTACTGAGATGTAATTTACTACGTCCTGTACAACAGGAGTGATGGGCAGTTTTTGGTAATACAATTAACCAAGTTCCTGGTGACAGGAATGGCGGGCTGTATTTATATCCCAATAGGACTGTGGCTATAGTGGGATAAGAGATCCCAATAGCACAGGTCCCGGTAAAGAAATTATTAGAGCAGTGGTTGCTCGTTATGTATCCCAATAGGACTGTGGCTATAGTGGGATAAGAGTTCCCAATAGCACAGGTCCCGGTAAAGAATTATTAGAGCAGTGGTTGCTCGTTTAAAGGTCCCATGAGGTGGACAAGTACTAGCATTGTTTGTTTTGCCTGATTGGCAATTTTGTAAATTGTAATAATATGTTGTTCTTGGGGTTCTTTTCGCCTCCTGAGTTCTTGTATATATTTTTTTTCCTGATATCTTGTATAGATATAATTTGTTGAGATCGGGTGTATATATAGATAAGTATATTGTATATGTATATTGGTATAAAAATTGATTATCACTGATGTATAATGATGTAAGACCTCGCATGTGTAAATTTTGTTGGTTATTGCGGTTAAAATGAGTTATTTTTTTTAGACTATGTAACTATGTAATTCGATTAGA
This sequence comes from Radix auricularia, assembly GCA_002072015.1. Classification (NCBI taxonomy): domain Eukaryota; kingdom Metazoa; phylum Mollusca; class Gastropoda; family Lymnaeidae; genus Radix; species Radix auricularia. Next base: position 470,610 of record MUZC01000207.1, read on the forward strand.
GTACTGCTTCCGCTGGCTAAAGCGGCAGTAGTATGTTTTCCATGATGTAATATATTAAGGGATTAGTATGTATGTATAGTATTCATATGATGCTGTTCATGTACTAAGGCCAAAATTTTTTTTATGATGTGTATGAATGTTAGTGATTCCATACCATGACTTTTGTTTGTTTGTGAGATTCTACTAGCAATTAGAATCTAACGGAAGAGGGGGGGGGATATGTCAAGGTATGAGAATCACTGTCAATGAATGTTTCTGAGTTGTTGATGAGTTGGCAATGAGTTTTGTGAGTTGTTGTGAGATTGTTTTGAACGGTGTTCAGAGACTGACTTGTGGAAGGTCAGACAAGGGCTATATATAGTGTGGGCCTGTGTAGTGTGTGGGGAGAGACGAAAGAGAGATGAAAGCAGACGTGTACGAGACGAGCGAGAGAGGATACGAGAGACTTGTAACATCCGTGTGGGATCGTTCGGCGAGAGCTGTGGATTGATGGATGGTGTTTCGAGGTGTGCTCGAACACCAGAAGGCGAGTGTTATCGAGGTTTGCTCGAACACTAGAAGGCTGCGAGCCTGTATGCCTGTACCGTGAGATCTGGAACGCTGTAAAGACTATGATCCTGTAAGCTGTATATTGTGATGTCTCGATGGCTGTAGGAAGGATTGCACGTGCAATTATAGTCCAATAAAGAACATCTTCCATTCGACAAGAGTCTGTCTTTATTATTAAGATAGTATCCAGAACCCAGTACGCAACAAAGTACTGTAGCAATGAAGCAGCTGGACTCACAGCGCATCACATATAAATAGTAGTATTGTTAAAACTGGTGCTGTGTATTGAAACACTGATAATATAATAATATACTAGTATATCACCCAAGAAAAATGCCGGAAGTTTTTAAAATAAAAGTATTTCATCAGAAATCTATTAATTTTGAAAAAATACACAGCAGAATTAAAAAAAACAATGTAATATAGAACTTTCATTTATGTATTTTATTTTATTTTGATTTATTCATTTATTTCCATATTGAACAATTTAATGCGGACGTTCGAAAAGAGTTATTTTTGGTGCAGTAATTTGGTGTGCTGCTTTCTAGATTAGTAGCTTGACAAACGGACCAACATAACCAGCAAATTATGTATATTGATAGTTTCAAATGATGATATAATCAATAGTTTCATCAAGGGATTAAAAAATCTATTGTTTTCACAGCAAGCCGATTAACAAAACCTTACATTTATTGTTTTATTCACAAAAGTTGTGTTTCTTAAAATATTTCTAAAAAGCTTTACCATGGTCCAATTATAACGTATTAAAACTATTGCTAACGTCTATCGTTGAAATTGTATTGTTGCGTTAAACCTCTTGGATCTTATCTTGAAATTAACAATCAATGAATTGACCAGTGTGTTCACTGGGTTTGTTGAGAAGGATCACAGTGCTTCTCTGTGCTGTTGGAGATATTTTACTGGCCACAGGGGCTTCACAACGATGCTTTCACAAAATGAGGGTTTGAAAGTGATGAAATAAAAGGAGACTAATGTGACAAAAGATGTATTCTTATATGTTCTTTTGAAAGCTAGTTCCATGATCCAGTCAATAATTGTGATTGGCTGAAGTGAGCAGCTCCTTAGAGACGGAACTGTTTGTCTTTAGGGAGCGGGGATGAGTGACTGTTTAGTGCCGGAACATTGAACCGATCCATTTTTTAAAAATCTTAAACAGCATAAAGATAATTAAGCAACTCGTAAAAGCAAAGTTTTTAGCGCATTTTCGAGAAGTCGAATGCGCTATTGCACCCGTTTTGTCCGTCCGTCCGTCATCACCCTTGATCTCAGCATCCATAAATCCTAGACCCATGAGGTATATATGTTTTTTGTATGTCCTGACCTGCCATTTGTGAATCAACACTCACTTACTCGATCCGTTAAAAAACCTCGTTAAAACTACCAAAAAACATTTCGAATCGAGAGGTAACACTAGCGCAGGGAACGGCCGCCATTGCCGGAAGTCGAATACATAGTTTTTCAAGCATTCAAGAGTGGTGCGAAAGCGTGCAAAAGAATTAGTTTTTTTTTAGTTGACGTCATTAGAATATGTGTAAAAGTTTAGAGAGTTTTACGTCATCATTTGTGGTGACTTGTAGTTAGATTAAAGAGAAAATAAAAAAAATTTAAATGTAAAGAAATGACTTTTAAATTAAAAAAATGTCGGGTATATTCATTACACAAGAAAATTCATAAAAATATGTCTAAAATCTAAACACAATTACTGATAACTACATAATGCTGATATCTAACATAAATACTGATACATAATACGAAAATGCGCTAACACGTCCTGAATTCCAATAGGGACCAGGCTTAACATGATTTTTTTACTATAAATCCTTTATATACGATAAAATACGCACCGCGTGGAAAACAAATATTTACAGATGAGGAACATTTATAAAAGTATGTATACGCAGAGCGACTGACTACCAGGAACATTTATATTCTACATAGAGATAATTTAAAATTCATTAATTTAATTACAGTACATTTGATCGATCTGGTATTTTGAGAGAATGCATTGTCAGGTGACAAAAGTCTATCTGCAAAATTTCAACTCGATAGGATTTGTGGAAATGGGTCATTTTTTACTTTTGTTTTTCCGCGTGACCGAATACGGGTGAACTACGACACCATGGGGAGGTTAATAGATAGGATTTTTTTTTAATCGTAAAAACAAAGTACTTGACTATAAATCCCATATATATGAGAAATAACTTAAAGTTTTGATTATGTTCCATATAACACGCACCGCGCAACAGACCCTTGTTACATCACGGGGCTGGAGTGAAACTCCAGTGACCCGTGGAGGTCATCTATAGCAGACGCTTCACATGAGACATAGAGATAAATTGTTTTGGCTTCCTTATGTCTCGTAAGACGACGGAATTTTCTGTGCTCCTGTGGGATTTATGCGCGTGATCTTGCAGCTTCTGCTGTGGCTGTACAAGCCCACTCGCGAATGGCAGCCTTTGTTGCACTTCTCACACTGAAAGGTAGTGCTGGTGGTGGGCTGAATTGCTCTGCTTTTCCTCTTTAGGCGAATTTCGGCTGCGACCTGTTGCACGTATTTTTCCCCTGCTTCTAGCCCAGCAGTCAATGCCTGTCTCCAGCTGACCTGTCCCCAGCGAGTTCATCCCAGCTATTTATGTCAATGCCAATAGCTTTGAGGTGTCTCTTGCACACATCTTTGTAACGGAGGTGAGGCCGCCTGTGGATCTCTTTCCTTTGGCTAGCTCAGAATAGAGGATGTCCTTTGGGATTCTGCCATCCTCCAATCTGCGAAAATGTCCCAACCACCTAAGCCGACGCTGGCGAAGAAGAGTTGTCATGCTTTGGATTTTTGCCCGTTGTAGCACTTCGTTGTTGGTGACATGGTCCTGCCAGGTAATTCCCAGGATGCGCCGGAGACAGCGCATGTTGTAAGCACTCAATGTCCTTTCTTGTCTGGAGTATAGGGTCCAGGATTCACTGGCATAAAGGAGGGTGCTTAGCACACATGCCTTGTAAATAGCAATTTTGGTATTGATGGTCAGCTTTTTGTTGCTCCATACTCTTTTTGAGAGCCTGGCCAGAGTTGTAGAGGCCTTGCCGATCCTTACGTCTAGGTCTAAATCAAGGGACAGGTTGTTAGTGATGTTGGATCCAAGGTATGTAAAGTGTTCCACGGCCTCAAGTTGGCAGCCTTCGATGGTGATGTTGGGTAGGTCAGCGTCTTGGGCCATCACGTTGGTCTTTTTGAGGCTGATGGTTAGTCCGAAGTCCATGGCGGCCTTGGCAAAGCGGTCCATCAGGCTTTGCAAATCAGCTACGTTGTGAGTTGCAAGGGCAGCATCATCTGCAAAAAGCATGTCCCTGATGACCGTTTCCCGGATCTTCGTCTTTGCCTTCAGCCTGGCCAGATTAAATAGTTTACCATCAGAACGTGTATGAAGATAGATCCCCTCTGATGAGGATCCAAAGGCATGTTTCAAAAGGCAGGCAAAAAGATGCCAAAGAGTGTCGGGGCGAGGACGCAGCCCTGTTTGACTCCACTGAGGATATCAAATTGAGGGGAAGTTGAACCGTCATACTGCACCGTGCATTTCATACCATTGTGGAATGACTGTATAATGTTGAGCAGCTTTGGTGGGCAGCCAACTTTTGCCAAGACTGTAAACAGACAATCTCTGTTGACCAGGTCAAAAGCCTTTGTTAAATCAATGAAGGCCAGGTAAAGGGGCATGTGTTGCTCTCGGCACTTTTCTTGAAGTTGTCTTAAAGAAAAGATAATGTCGATTGTTGACCTTTCTGCTCTGAAGCCGCACTGTGATTCAGGATATACTCTTTCAGCAAGTTTTTGCAGTTTATTTAAAACAACGCGTGCAAAGACTTTACCCACGATGCTAAGGAGAGAAATGCCTCTGTAGTTGTTACAGTCACTTCTGTCTCCTTTATTTTTATACAGCGTGATAATATTGGCATTTCTCATATCCTCTGGTACAGCTCCTTCTTCCCAGCACTGGCAGAGGAGGCCATGCAGGTGTTCCAGCAATACACTGCTGCCGCACTTGATGATCTCTGGTGGTATTCCGTCCTGACCGGGGGCCTTGGCTATTGGTAATCGCTCAATAGCTTCTTTTAGTTCTGCTAGGGTGGGTATGTCGTCCAGTTCTGCCATGAAGAGGAAGCTTTGGATGGCATCGATGGCATCTTGGGTTACATGATTTTGTTGGGAGTAAAGTTCTGAATAGTGCTCCACCCATCTGTCCATCTGTTTAACCCCACCACTACTTCCCGTGTTGTGTCGACGCTGTGAGGCGAAGCTGGAGTGTCCTCTCCAGGGCACAGGCTTGGGCAGGTGGTGTAGAGAGTCAGCTGTTGCCCATGCAGCAGACTCCCTCTCTCCACGCAGCTGAGGGGTCCAAGGGAGAGGCAGGGCCAGTACAACTTGGTGTCAACTACGTCGCAGGAATTGCCAGAGAGACGTTGTAAGCAACGCCAGGCTGCCTTCGGGATTCCGGCGCCTGATTTGTGATCGAGGTTTACTCCCCTAGCCTTTCTCATGAGTGAGTATGGTCGCAAGGCAGCGGAGGTTTGGAGTCAGAGTTTTTCTTCTCCTAGATGAGCGGCCATCTAAAGCTGACGAGCCTCATCTGCCCGAAGCAACTGGTTTTGAGGCGCCAGTGGTCCGCCTTGCACCCCTTCTCCTGTTAGTTTGGAACAGGCTTCGCCGGGCTTGTTTGGCGAGCCACACGTGAAGGCCAGGAGCTGGGTTTGGCTGCCAGAGGCGATTAGAGTCGCAGACCATTGGAGCATTTCTTGGAGTGAGGGAGCTTATCCCCGCACTCGCTCCGGCTTTGACAGCCCTTGAAGCCCGAGAGATAAATAGAGATAACTAAAAATTGAATAATTTTATTTGATTGATCTGAAATTTTGATAATATGTATTGTTAGGTGATAAAAGTCTATGGGCTCGATAGGATCACGGGAAGTGGGTCATTTTTCAGTTTTGTTTTCCGGCGTGTGGGACTACAACAGACACTTCGGCTAACTGCTCATTTTGATGTTACAAACACTGAGTTATACTTGCGTCTTCACGAATACGTCAAGAACTGTAAAAAAAAATGAGGAGAGAAAAAATAAATACCAGAACAATGACAATAGTCCGGAATGACGGAGGTGTAAACTAATTCATTTCGCTATTTCCTTTGGTGATATCCTCTTTGTATATCTTGACAATCAATCAAATCTTATTTCTCATAACGACATTCAAGAAATACTGATATTATTCGTTTCTGCCTTCTTTGATTACCGGGAAAAGAAAAAAAATATCGCCGGTCCAAAACATCAAAATGTTGTTAAATAACACTGTTGTGTCGGGATGTCACAATGGCGACATGTGGTCAGCAGACGTGGCTGGGGGAATCAAAGGCTTTTGAAGGTTTAATCAAACTTTGGTAGAACCTGATTCTGGAAAGGGTGGGGTTCTTAAATTGGGTCCGGGGAGTTCTTAACAAGGGGAGAGAGGTGTTGACTAGGGTTTGGGAGAATTCTTAACAAGGGAAGAGAGGTTTTGACTAGGGTTTGGGAGAATTCTTAACAAGGGAACAGAGGTTTTGACTAGGGTTTGGGAGAATTCTTAACAAGGTTAGAGAGATGTTGACTAGGGTTTGGGACAATTCTTATCAAGGGAAGAGAGGTGTTGACTAGGGTTTGGGGGAATTCTTATCAAGGGGAGAGAGGTGTTGACTAGGGTTTGGGGGAATTCTTATCAATGGAAGAGAGGTGTTGACTAGGGTTTGGGGGAATTCTTATCAAGGGGAGAGAGGTGTTGACTAGGGTTTGGTAGAATTCTTATCAAGGGAAGAGAGGTGTTGACTAGGGTTTGGTAGAATTCTTATCAAGGGAAGAGAGGTGTTGACTAGGGTTTGGGGGAATTCTTATCAAGGGGAGAGAGGCGTTGACTAGGGTCTAGGGAAGTTCTTAAAAAGGAAACATAGTTTTTAAAAGGAAAGGGAAGAGTAAGAGAATTATTGACTCGGGACTAGAGGAGTTCTCTAGAAGGGAACGGCGTTTTAAAAAACTTTTTTTTTTAAAAATTACCTAATTGACCACGATTTCCAAAATGTACAAGCGATATTTATGGTTTTAAAGTAAGTAGTAAAGTCCTTTTGTCATATGACAAGTGAAGCAGCGTTCACGGCTTTTTGTTAGCCACAGTAGACGAGCCAGGGATTGTGTGACTTGTTAAATTCCCAGCCGCCTTTACTTTCCCCAACCGATGTCAGGTACTCATCCCCCCCCCCCACACACACACACTTTATAAGTTATAAATATGAATCTCCCCAAATTTATAGTCAGACTAATCACATCTAAACGTGCCTTTGGTAAACAAAATCCAAGTAAGGGACCCCAAATCTATTTTCCACATAAAACAGATCCACACGTCTTACTAAGTGTTTGACTTCTGCACCAATCGTCTTTATCAAAGTGTTTTAAAATTATGCAGACAGAAACAAACCAATAATATTTCAAAACACAGAACTTGTTTTCGTTTGTGGCAATGCTATCGCTAATGACGTGGTCTGTGAATTTTTGTTTTTTTTTGTCTTTCTCCAGTGAGAACTTTGATTAACACACGTCCAGCTACTCAGAAACTCCCTGTGACGATATCCTTGGATCGATATAGTGATGGACTCGATAATAAAGTGGATTGAATTTCATTAAACAATAGCAGGCGGGTCGATGCATTTGTTGGATTAAGGTGTGGAATCGATTCCAGCGTATTGAGTGCTCGACGTCCAGGAAACATCCGCTGAGACGGTATAATAACCCAGTAGTCCGGTGACCTCTTCATCAACGGCTGAACACAATAAACGAACAGCGCATTTAACGACAGAAACACCAAACAACTCACACAACACATTGAAGGATTTGGGTTACCCCGCCAGCACACTGAAGTCAGGTTAGTTGAATAAGTGTTAGCCGTATACCGTATACCTTTCAGTGAGTGAACTGATCTTTGGTTTTCATTATATCCTCTACTAAATGTGACACTATACTCGGTGTTGGGATTTACATTAACTATGAAGTTACTAGCAACTACACAAAACAAGCTAATCACCGGCTTACTATACAGTAGTCTATTAATATTCTCAAAGCCCAAAATGTGTAAATGTATAAATAACACACCCGCGCGGTGCCAAATATTTTCTTCTATTTCTCATCGATATTTTTTTATGTACAACAAAGCTTTAACGTAAATGGGGCGGAACGATAAATTATTAATATGCGCTGTTTTCTCTGCGTGACTGAACTTTTCTGTCACGTTCTATGAAAATAGGATCGGTGTGTGGTTACATCACACTTTTGGCATTCTGTAGAATGGTTAACTGGAATGCCCATGTGATCCAAGTAATTAAATTAAATTTAAAACAACCTTAACATGCGTCGGCATCCAAAGATAGTTACATACTCAAATAATCAATATACATAATTTGTTATGAATGTTCGTCCCGTCAGTTCGTAATGCTACTAATTTTAGAAAGCAGCGCACTAAATTACTGAACCAAAAATAACTCTTTTCGAACGTTCGCATAAAATTGTGCAATCTGGAAATAAATGAAAAAAATAACAAAAATAGATTTAAAATAAATGAAAGTTCTGTATTACATTATTTTATTCTGATGTGAATTTTTTTTTTAAATATATAAAATAAAAGATTTTAACTGAAATATAAATTTTTGAAAGCTTCCGTCATTTTTGACGGGTAATACACTAGTTTGTTGATAATTGATAACACGACAGACATGTATAGCACTGCAATAAACGCCGGATGATGTCATCTGATATGATATCTCCCAATCAGAGGATATTACTCGGAAATTACTGTGCTCATAGCACTCTATTTTCTCTCTGAAATAAACAACATGAAATTATTTAAGATGCTGTTGTCGTTAGTTTAAATCATGAATAAATGATAGTAAAACTCATGAAATGGCTAGTTAGATATGGAGGGGGGGTTGGGGGACGACACAGCCCTGCCTACAACAGAAATCTATAATCATAGTTTTGGAGGGGGGTGATTGATCGATTTCATTATTAGAATTAGGAATCACGACGATCCAAAGTAAACTAACGACAAGATAAAAACTACAAGAAATTTTAGTCTCTTGTCGGTTTTCACAGCCTATGAAACAAGTGACTAGAGTTATATATCTTTATACTCAGAAAACTTTTTTCCCCTTAAAACTTCTACACTCTCTCCCTCCTCCTCTCCCAACACACACGCAGACTTCTTGCTCAGTACCTTGAGATACCCCCCCCCCCACCCGCCCACTTCTCATTTGACTGTGACATGTAGAACATAAATAAGATTCACAGCTGCTGGCATCCACTTCAAGAAATACACATCATGGTGTAGGTCTGTGGTGGAGGTGGTTGTGGTGGAGGTGGTTGTGGTGGAGGTGGTTGTGGGTATGAGGATGGTGAGGCGCAGGAGGTTATGAGGCTGTGGTGGGTGAGGGTGAGGCTGTGGGAGGCTAAGGTGGAGGAGAGAGTGCGTGTGTCTGAGGCGGGAGGGTTGTGTTCAGGAGGTTGGGGGCAGGTTTTCTTGACGTTTGTCAGTTCGCAGTCCCCTCCTCTCAAGCCAGATGGTCTTTTATCGATTAGTTTTCGGTTCAATCGGAAACATTTGTTCCCTGTGATTGGAAACTTGAAAGCGTGACGTGTCTTGAATTGTGATCGGCATGAAATGGTGGTGCGCGTGAGCTGGTGGTGAGCGTGAGCTGGTGGTGAGCGTGAGCTGGTGGTGAGCGTGAGCTGGTGGTGAGCGTGGGCTGGTGGTGAGCGTGAGCTGGTGGTGAGCGTGAGCTGGTGGTGGTGTTCGTGAGATGGTGGTGCGCGTGAGATGGTGGTGGGCGTGAGATGGTTCTGCGCGTGAGATGGTGGTGGGCGTGAGCTGGTGGTGGGCGTGAGATGGTGGTGCGCCTGAGATGGTGGTGGGCGTGAGATGGTGGTGCGCGTGAGATGGTGGTGGGCGTGAGATGGTGGTGGGCGTGAGATGGTTGTGCGCGTGAGATGGTGGTGGGCGTGAGATGGTGGTGGGCGTGAGATGGTTGTGCGCGTGAGATGGTGGTGGGCGTGAGAGGGNCATATAGAAATTGTTTGACGATTAACAAAAAGATAAAAAATCAACTGTTTATCCCAAGTGTTTCAAAAGTTATGTTTTTTTCTATGACCTCATAATCCCTTTTTTCACTAGGTTGTTTTCCTTCACATTTTGTGCCATTTAATTTAATTTAAAAGATATAATATCGTTAGGAGATATATTTTAAATATAAGTAGCTCAATATAAAATGTATGAATTTAATTTTTTTTAGTGTTAAATAATTAAATACAATGTGTTGTTTTTTTTGGTTTTTTTTGTATATATCATTGTCCTTATAAAACAGGTTATTTTTAAGTTTGAACTTTCCGATCTTTTTTAACGGAGAAGTTTGTACGTAGAAAAAATAAATAAATAAAAACTATTATTAATTATTTATTAATAAATCGTTTTTTAAAAAACAACATTTCTTTTATTTTAATCACTATTTTATCGATTAAAATAGTTTTAATCGATAAAATAATTTACCGATTAATCGAGAAATTAATCGGTAATTTCCGCAGCCCTAATTTTAACTTAATATATAAATCAATAATAAAATAAAATTGGCAAGAAATCTTAAAATTATAGTATTATAGAGTTGGTGTGAATTCCAAAAATGAAAAATGTTTGTACTGTAAGTCGGAAGTGATTTTTCGACCATTTAACTGAGATTATTAGCACTTGTCAAAGATCTGAATTTATTGTTGTAACAATATCTGTGATTACTATGAATATCTCACTAATTATGGTAAATACTAGTCAAAGTATATTACTCATTACAACAAGGGCTGTATATTATGTATGTAATTATTTGTAAAAATTGATTCTTAAAAAATGCAATGCTCAAACTCAGGCATTATCCATTACAATGTCAATGGCCTTTTAATTAATGGTACCTGAAGCCTGAAGCTGTGGACTATACTATACTATATCAATACAGTCGAAACCGCTTAAGTCGACGGCGTTGGGGTATGAAAAATGGCATCGACATAACCGATGATCGAGTTAAAGCGAAAACCAATATGGCGGCAAAATATTAACATGCTCTGGAAATTTCTTTATGTACGTGTTGTGCGTTAATTAGTGATTGGACGATTAATCAGAATCGTATCGGAATATCGGGACCCTATTTCTTCACTCTTTCTTAAGGTTGTTAAGACCGTTCGTTTTTAAAGACCGTTTAAGTTTAAATATAACGCCTTTTTGCGGTGATTCCCAGATTGAGCTTACAATTACAAGCTACACAAATAAGTAACCTACACATCCCCTCTTCTGGACTCGGAATGGTCTATCGTGACCTATATATGACTCATGACAAAGCGAACTCTTCTCTATATAAACGTACACATACTCCTTTTGAACTTTCAACTTTGACATATTTTAATTAATTCTAACCTATAGTTAAATGGCTTTTGCACATGGCCACTTCTTATGAATGAAACAATGAGAACAAAGCAGTAGTACAGTACATGTAATAGTCAAAATGAGGTTGAAGGATGAATGGTTGCCAATGACAACAAGTCTGCACATGGTACATTTTATTATTCCATTATTCCATACGATCAATGGACTTCCTTCGGTAACTTGATGCTAATAGGACTAACCAACAACAATGGTGTGTTTAGTCGTATTTTCCTTTTTCTAGCTGCAGTATGATATCATACTTTTTCTCTAATGACTGATTTTCCAGTTTTCTCTTACCTCCTCCAGACATCTTTAGAATGAAAAATAAAACAACAGAATAGCTACAGGATGTTATCTTTTAGACAAGATCAACAAGAGTGCGTGAACTGTTATTGAACTATCAATTTTAGTGGTTAGCTAGCATAAACGTAACCAATCGTAAAACTTTTTATAAGACGCGCAAAAATACGGAAGTGAGATGGTGAGTGGCAACGATAAGTAACATTTTCAAAAGCTGGCGATTTAAGTTAGCAACACAGGTCTCAACGCAAGTGGGCTGTGACGTCACCAGCACACATCGCAAGCTGATATTTTTTGTGGCCTTGATGGCCATTGCCATAGTACCAGAAGCAACACAGCGCTGAGAGCAAAACGCAAGTGGGCTGTGACGTCACCAGCAGACCCTGGTGAGACAGAAATCATAGCTAACATTTTCAAAATTGGGGATTGGTCATGGGGATCGAGATAACCGATGTTAAGTGGCAAATTTGACCCTTTTTTGTGCTCGTGTTATGAGGTTTCGGCGACTTTAAAAAATGGAATTAAACGACGAGAAAATTCTAAGACAAAGAGAGAATTTGGCGGTTCCAATAAAAAACGTCGACATAATAGGGTGGTCGAGCTAACTGAGCTCGAGGTAAGTGGGTTCCACTGTCACTGTACTTTTATTTTTACTTTTACTAAATGACCAGTAATATACTTATCTATTAAATTTAATATTTAGATCTTTACTTCTTACTTGAAGAATTTTAAAGTACCAGGACCATAAGTCCTAAGGCTAAAGCAACCAATTAAACTTAAGGACTTAATTAAGTCTTAATTAAGAAAACTTTTGAAAAGTAGACTACCTACGGTCGACGATGACTACGTTAAAGTTAGTTACTTACATTTACTTTATCCGTAGCATACTTCACAAACTGCAGAGACACTGGTAATAAAAATTGTCACAACAGTTTATTTATGTTCCAATAAACTCATTTCATATGTTTCTTAGAATGCGATTGACTTTAACGCGTGTTCCATAAACTTTGCATCGTCGATATAATTTTAGTTATTCGGATTCCGCCATTTGTAAACAACAAGCTTAGTGTGAGGCAACTCGACTGTTGATTGGATGAAGGTTTGTGGAAACGTAACTCCTACATATCAGTGTATTTATTTAGGTTTACCCCCTTTCAATGAATACAAACATTTTTTTAAAAAGATGGAGATAAGAATCAAATAGGAACTCTCACTCGCATAGTTTATTTACGTAAACTTGCAAAACATTAACATAAACAGATATCTGTTCATAAATTGTATCAAATAAATGTTGAATTAGATTAGCCGTTGCCGTTTCTGCTGTTGCCGTTGGACTAAATGGGAAGGAGTATTTTGAGCACAACTTCTAATGGCAAGACTGTCTTGAATTGCCCTTATGGTTATGCCTTATCAAAAATGTGGGAGTAGTTTGAAGTGCAGTGTTAATATTTGTCATTACCTACACGTTTTATCAACCAACACCGTGGAATTATGGATTTTTAAAAATCAAATCAATTAATGTGACAGCTAGGCCTAAATTTGGTGCTTATTCCCCACTCCAAAATGCAAAGTAGACATACGGAAATCATTTCAAAGCCCACTTCATCTAACACCTTAACTTTTCTAACTTGCCTGAATGTTCACATCTTTCAAACCTCTAAAATTAGTTATGAGTTTAATTAGTTGTTAGTGTGAGTAGTTTGAGTGGGATTAGTAGTGTGTGGGATAAGTTGTAAGTGGGATAGTTCTGAGTGGGACTATTTGTGAGTTGGATTATTTGTTAGTCGGGTTTGTAGTAAGTTGAATACTGTTATTATTTGTCAGTAAGATTATTTTTAAAAGGAGTAGAGATCATATTTAATTTTTGAGTGGGATTAGTTGTGATCTGAGAGTGGGATTAGTGGGGATTTTATATTAGGCATTAATGAGATATGAGAGTGAGATAAGCTGAGATTTGAGAGTAGGATTCGTTGTGATCTGAGATTGGGATTAGTGGGGATCAGAGAGTGGGATAAGTTGAGATCTGAAAGTGGGATTAGTGGAGATCTAAGAGTGAGATAAGTTGAGATCTAAGAGTGGGATTAGTGGAGATCTGAGAGTGGGATAAGTTGAGATCTGAGAGTGGGATTAGTGGAGATCAGAGAGTGGGATAATTTGAGGTCTGAGATTGGGATTAGTGGAGATCTGAGAGTGGGATAAGTTGAGAACTGAGAGTGGGATTAGTGGAGATCAGAGAATGGGATAAGTTGAGATCTTAGAGAGGGATTAGTGGAGATCAGAGAGTGGGATAAGTTGAGATCTGAGAGTGGGATTAGTTGAGATCTGAGATTGGGATTAGTTGATATATGAGAGTGGGATTAGTTGAGATCTGAAATTCGGATTAGTTTAGATATGAGAGAGGGATTATTTGACATCTGAGATTGGGATTACTGGAGATCTGAGAGTGGGATTAGTTGAGATCTGAGAGTGGGATAAGTTGAGATCTGAGAGTGGGATTAGTGGAGATCTGAGAGTGGGATAAGCTGAGATCTGAGAGTGGGATTATTGGAGACCTGAGAGTGGGATTAGTTAAGATCTGAGAGTGTGATAAGTTGAGATCTGAGAGTGGGATAAGTTGAGATCTGAGAGTGGGATTAGTGGAGATCAGAGAGTGGGATAAGTTGAGATCTTAGAGTGGGATTAGTTGAGATCTGAGATTGGGATTAGTTGATATATGAGAGTGGGATTAGTTGAGATCTGAAATTCGGATTAGTTTAGATATGAGAGAGGGATTATTTGACATCTGAGATTGGGATTAGTTGAGATACGAGAGGGTGATAAGTTGAGATTTGAGATCGGGATTAGTGGAGATCTGAAATTCGGATTAGTTTAGATATGAGAGTGGGATTAGCTGAGATCTGAGGTTGGGATTAGTTTAGATATGAGAGTAGGATTAGTTGAGATCTGAGGTTGGGATTAATTGAGATAGGAGAGTGGGATTAGTTGAGATCTGAGGTTGGGATCAATAGAGATATGAGAGTGGGGTTAGTTTAGAACTGTGGTTGGGATTAAAATAATACGTAACATTTTACTTTTAAAAATTAAACTGAAATAATTTACTTCTTTACGGCAGTACTTCTCACTATAATACCCGGGCCTAAAGATGAGACTTAAAGGTCAGCCCTCTACCCAGGCCTAAAGATGAGACTTAAAGGCCAGCACTCTACCCAGGCCTAAAGATGAGACATAAAGGTCAGCCAGCCCTCTTACACGTAATTGTTTGAAGCCTTTGAACGGAGAAATTGCTCAAACTTAATCAAACTGACGTGAATGACAAGAAACACAACAACTCACTCACTCAAGTCTAAAATTAGCTTTAGTCTGTGCCTACATTTTACCACACAGCAACAAAACATTTACATCGGACACCTTACGACGTAATGTTTGTGGAGGCACGTTACCTGCATTTAAACAAGCGCGCTCGACTGGCGTACCGATGGTCACGAGTTCGAATCCATGCGAAGGCAGGGATTTTTTCCTGTGGCCTAAGGAATCCCTGAGTCACCCAGCTCCGAATGGGTACCTAACTAACAAGGGTTAGGCGGCTGTGTAATGCGTGGAACCCTCAAAGCCATGGCCTGTGACCGCTGCATCACTTGCCAACAGATCATCTGTCATGGTCTGCGGACGCAATTATCTTTTGCATAGAAGGAGTGTCTGTATATCTAAGATAAGAAGAAACAACATAGTTTCTAAAACCCCAAAACATAGTGACAGTATGTTTACGTAGTGCCCCATAGAAACGCCATGTTTACATCCTTTTCCCCCCTCAGATGATACATCTTGAAGGCGTGGGACCTTCTTAACTCTTAACAAACGAACCGATTCAATGGTGACAGTTTCCATCATGTCACCGAGATAAGACGGCCTTCAGTTTACAGACACATCACTTGGATAACTTGCTACATTTGACTAATCTAGATTTAGATATCCACAAAGGATCTTTTTGGTCACATGTTTTAGATATCCACAAAGGATCTTTTTGGTCACATGTTTTAGATATCCACAAAGGATCTTTTTGGTCACATGTTTTAGATATTCACAAGGGTCTTTTTGGTCACATGTTTTGAAATCGAACTACATCACAGCTTGGTTTAAATTAGATCTCATGGTTTTAAATAGTTTACTTTATGTTTGGGGAAACTAGGTCACCACTGGTTTTAACTAAATCTCATGTATATAATTAGATCTCAAGGTTTTAAATAGTTTACTTTATGTTTGGGGAAACTAGGTCACCGCTGGTTTTAGCTAAATCTCATGTTTATAATTAAATACCCTGTTTTGAATATGCATTAATATTTTTTTTAAAAAGATCACATAGTTGTTTTTTTATTACATGGCTTCGTTTTTAACTGAATGAGCAAGTGTTTAAACTAGGCCAACATGTGTTTAAAGCAAGATCACCATGTCACCATGTGTTTAAAAACTAGATCCCCGTGTGTTTAAAGGGAGAAGTTTTTAACACAGGCGCAGAGGTTTGTGTGTTTTTTGTTTTTTTAATTTAAAAAAAAAAAAAAAAAAAAAAAAAAAAATTAATTGTCCTTGACTTTCGTTAGCACCATAGTCCATAGCATCGGGTACTTTGCTGAGCCACCAACGATTGTTAATTTCTTTATCCTCCCTCTTTGATGACAACGATCACTTTCTTCCATCAAATGTTACCATCTTCTGCACATTCTCTTTATTATTTTTTCTACTTGTCATATCTTATCTACACAGACGCTCCTTCTAGTAAGACGATTATTGCGACCACAGACCAAGCTGGTCTGTTGGCAAGTGACGCAACGTTCACAGGCCACGGATATGAGGGTTCCACGCTATTCCCAGCCGGCTTTGTTTTCTTTAACTAGTGTCAGTTCGGAGCTGGGTGGACTCAGGGACATCCTTAGCCACGGGGAAAAAATAGCTGCCTCACGGAGACTCACACCCGTGACCATCGGTACGCCAGCCGAGCACGCATGCCACTTAACCACTCTATCAATGACAATGTCATTATTTTACTTTCATTCTCTTGTACATTTTTTTTTTTTTTGGGGGGGGGGGTGTTTTTCTGTTCCCTTATCTCTTTCCTCCTCTTGTCTTACATTGCGTTAAGTTCTAGATAACATGCAGCACTACTGAGTCCGTGTTTATTATCTCCAGTGCTGCTGGGTCATGTGTAGCGAACACTTTGGTTAATTTATTGGTGGTCTGTGGTCTGTTGTTTGGTGGTCTATTGTTTGGTGGTCTAATGTTTGTAATACATTGTTTGGTG
>MUZC01000207.1:487704-505752 GCA_002072015.1 Radix auricularia
TTTGGTCAAGTGATGCGAGGTTTGGTCAAGTGAACTGTAAGACTCTAAGACTCTGAGACTGTAAGACTCTAAGACTCTGAGACTGTTAGACTCTAAGACTCTGAGATTGTAAGGCTCTAAGATTGTAATTCTGTAAGACTCTAAGACTCTAAGGCTGTAAGACTCTGAGACTCTAAAACTCCAGTACTGTAAGACTTTAAGACTGTAAGACTCTGAGACTGTTAGACTCTAAGACTCTGAGACTGTAAGACTCTAAGACTCTGAGACTGTAAGACTCTAAGACTCTGAGACTGTAAGACTCTAAGATTGTAATTCTGTAAGACTCTAAGACTCTAAGACTGTAAGACTCTAAGACTCTGAGACTGTAAGACTCTAAGACTCTGAGACTGTAAGACTTTAAGACTGTAAGACTCTGAGACTGTAAGACTCTAAGACTCTGAGACTGTAAGACTCTAAGACTCTGAGATTGTAAGGCTCTAAGACTCTGAGATTGTAAGGCTCTAAGACTCTGAGATTATAAGACTCTAAGACTCTGAGACTGTAAGACTCTAAGACTCTGAGACTGTAAGACTCTAAGATTGTAATTCTGTAAGACTCTAAGACTCTAAGGCTGTAAGACTCTGAGACTCTAAAACTCCAGTACTGTAAGACTTTAAGACTGTAAGACTCTAAGGCTGTAAGACTGTAAATTTCCCTTTTCCAGGTTTGATTGCAGCAATGGATGTCCGATACATGGACATCCTAATAGAAGGGGAGAAAATCCCAGACGATGAAAACTTTTTTCACTCGGCTCCGAAATTAGACGCCCCTAACTCGGCGCCCCACTCCAGGTCTTCCTCCTTCAAGAACAGGCCCCGGCCTAAACTCAACCTTGACATTCAGCTGGCCCAACGTCCACGGACAAACAGCCTCCCTAACGCATATCTACCTCTTCCAGGTGAGTTCAAGAACACGTTGGTGTAAGGCCATATCTACCTCTTCCAGGTGAGTTCAAGAACACGTAGGTGCATGTCAATATCTACCTCTTCCAGGTGAGTTCAAGAACACGTAGGTGCATGTCAATATCTACCTCTTCCAGGTGAGTTCAAGAACACGTTGGTGTATGGTCATATCTACCTCTTCCAGGTGAGTTCAAGAACACGTAGGTGCATGTCAATATCTACCTCTTCCAGTTGAGTTCAAGAACACGTTGGTGTATGGTCATATCTACCTCTTCCAGGTGAGTTCAAAAACATGTTGGTGTATGGTCATATCTACCTCTTCCAGGTGAGTTCAAAAACATGTTGGTGTAAGGTCATATCTACCTCTTCCAGGTGAGTTCAAAAACATGTTGGTGTATGGTCATATCTACCTCTTCCAGGTGAGTTCAAAAACATGTTGGTGTATAGTCATATCTACCTCTTCCAGGTGAGTTCAAGAACATGTTGGTGTATGGTCATATCTACCTCTTCCAGGTGAGTTCAAAAACATGTTGGTGCATGGTCATATCTACCTCTTCCAGGTGAGTTCAAGAACATGTAGTTGCGTGTCCAGGTAAGTTCAAGAAATGTTGGTGTATGGTCATATCTACCTCTCCCATGTGAGTTCAAAACATGTAGTTGCGTGTCCATGTAAGTTCAAGAGCACGTAGGTGTATGGTCAAATCTACCTCTTCCAGGTGAGTTTTAAAAAACGTAAGTGCATGTCAATATCTACCTCTTCCAGGTAAGTTCAAAAACATGTTGGTGTATGGTCATATCTACCTCTTCCAGGTTAGTTCAAGAACATGTTGGTGTATGGTCATATCTACCTCTTCCAGGTAAGTTCAAGAACATGTTGGTGTATGGTCATATCTACCTCTTCCAGGTGAGTTCAAGAACATGTTGGTGTATCGTCATATCTACCTCTTCCAGGTGAGTTCAAGAACATGTAGTTGTGTGTCCAGGTAAGTTCAAGAAATGTTGGTGTATGGTCATATCTACCTCTCCCATGTGAGTTCAAAACTTGTAGTTGCGTGTCCAGGTAAGTTCAAGAGCACGTAGGTGTATGGTCAAATCTACCTCTTCCAGGTGAGTTTTAAAAAACGTAAGTGCATGTCAATATCTACCTCTTCCAGGTAAGTTCAAAAACATGTTGGTGTATGGTCATATCTACCTCTTCCAGGTTAGTTCAAGAACATGTTGGTGTATGGTCATATCTACCTCTTCCAGGTAAGTTCAAGAACATGTTGGTGTATGGTCATATCTACCTCTTCCAGGTGAGTTCAAGAACATGTTGGTGTATCGTCATATCTACCTCTTCCAGGTAAGTTCAAGAACATGTTGGTGCATGTCCATATCTCTTCCAGGTGAGTTCAAGAACATGTAGGCGCATGTCCTGTATACCTCTTACATGTGAGTTGAGTTTAAAGACACGTAGATCAAAGGGAAGCTACTCAAGACAGACTTTGTACGTGGATATATTTCTGTATACATTTAAATGACGCTAGAATTCGTACAGTCAAAGATTTCCGTCAAGTATTCGGTACCTTTTGAGCTAATTATGATCAAAATTTTATCAAACTTTAAAATCTGCAAGAGATGTATTATAAGCGAGGGTTAGTAAATGGAACATTAAATATTTTTCAATTAAAAATAACAGTGCGTTAAACAGTATATTACAGTTGGGCCTCTCTAAGTCGAACTTAAAGGGACCCGAACAAAAAATTGACTTACAAAGTTTTCGAGTTAGTGAAAATGACGAAATAGCCACAGATTAATCAAGGACAACATTGATACTGAGAGGGGGTACAGGCATAAAGGCTTGACAGGAAGGAGAAGTGGTGTCTGATGTTTCATATGAAAGGAAGCCGACTTAGCTTTGAAATGCCGACACCATTGAGAAAGGCTCTCCCCCCTCCACACTGTACTCCCTCCAAAGTGGGATGGGGGGTAAGATTTCTCCTTTCACCCAAACACCTTGGAAAATTCGATTTACTGAGGTTGGAAGCCAAAAATCTTCCAGTTAAGGAGAACTAAAATACATTAGTCTTGTAAATTTGACTGGGACCTAACAATTAATTCGATAAAGGGAGGTTTTCGGCTTAAGGAAGTTCGACTTAGCGAGGTCCGACTGTATATAATTAATAACAGCTTGTGAGCAATGCTCGTGGCCTATTTGAAAATCATTGTGGATTAAAAAAATTAGCTTTTTAAACTTTTCTATAACCTTTTATTGTACTTTTAATCCTTTTTTTCTATTCATTTAAATAATTTCTCACATACTATTTTCACATACTATTCTCATATACTATTCTCACATACTATTCTCACATGCTATTCTCACATATTATTCTCACATGCTATTCTCACATACTATTCTCATATACTATTCTCACATACTATTCTCACATGCTATTCTCACATACTATTCTCACATAATATTCTCACATGCTATTCTCACATGCTATTCTCACATGCTATTATCACATACTATTCTCACATACTATTCTCACATACTATTCTCACATACTATTCTCACATACTATTCTCACATACGATTCTCACATACGATTATCACATACTATTCTCACATACTATTCTCACATACTATTCTCACATACTATTCTCACATACTATTCTCACATACGATTATCAGATACGATTATCACATACTATTCTCACATCCTATTCTCACATACTATTCTCACATACTATTCTCACATACTATTCTCACATACTATTCTTACATACTATTCTCACATACTGTTCTCACATACTATTCTCACATACTATTCTCACATACTATTCTCACATACTATTCTCACATTTCCATCGTTCACTCCATGACTGTGTATAACACTTGACTCTTGTGTTCTCTCAAAGATCAACTCTTGGTCCCAGATAAAGGCGGCATACAGAGAGTTCGGTCTTTCAAGACAACGTCCAAAGGTCTCATCAATCATGGCGACTCCTTCAAGAAATCCACAAACAGGTGAGCAATAATTGATTATCTGCTAAATGCAGTGTGAACCTGTTTAATACTTATCAATCTTTAATAAAGCCTAAATGAAAGCCAAGCTAGAAATTAGAATATGGGTCAGTGACTACATTATACTTAATGCAAATTTTATTGTTTTATAAGGACTTCTTTCTGGTTGTAGCAACTCGCAACACAGGATGTATTGAGTCCTGTAATACTAATTTGTTCCAGCATCTCTTTTGAAAAGAGCTGAATTTATAGTCTTTGAAAATATTTCAGTGGCCTTTGACTAGGCTGGAAAGAAAGCAAGGCCTTCTATG
This sequence comes from Radix auricularia, assembly GCA_002072015.1. Lineage (NCBI taxonomy): Eukaryota > Metazoa > Mollusca > Gastropoda > Lymnaeidae > Radix > Radix auricularia. Next base: position 491,964 of record MUZC01000207.1, read on the forward strand.
CGTTCCACATTTTAGATTCTAAGAAATCTCAAAATACACAATTTCACCTCTTTCCACACCTTCAACAAATTTTGAACCTTGATGTGATCATCAAACAATAATATTTAAAAGCCATCCCGGTCTAGGGCTAAGTTAAGCTCTTAACCTTTCACAAATGAGAATAGACCGATGTTGATTGATGCAATGATTAACATTAAGATTTTTCTCTGGGGCTGTTTGGTCTCAATGGGTTAATTTTCAAGCTACAAGCTGTGCTTCTCTTGCGGTGCACATCAGCATTAGGCTCAATTCTCCCAGGGGCGCCTCGTATGTAACATCGCGACTTGAATCTTCAATAGACCGATGTGGAATAAATGGAACATGATCAGCATTGACGCGATTCGTGTACAACCCCGTTCGGTGAAATGGGTTTGAAGACTTGTTTAAGAAATTATAATATTTCGCCTTGAAATAAAGCCATTCAACTAAAATAAACAATTTATCTTCAACTCCTTATGGTGTTAATGTATTATGGCAAATAGCCAACTACACATGCAATACTATTTATCCCCACACCCCTGAGCCTAACCAATGTTCCCTTAAAGCTGCGCGGCTGTGTAGATATCTGACAGACCCCGCGTAGCAGTTTGAATTTAAAGAGCGGCAAATTTTGATAAGGATCTTTTAAAAATGACTGTGTTTGTGGGATATACAATTTTTATTTTTAAAATGTTTGCTGTGCAACTTTGCACGCGAGTTTGTTATTTTGCAGAAAGACCAACGAACCTTAAAGAAAACATTGCCCCAACCCCCCTCCCTCCACATCCAATGTTTTGAAAATGGCTTGTTTCCTCTTCTATTTAATGCTGTTATGACATTAACTTCCTATATTTCTGTTGGAAAGACACACACCAATACAAAACAAAACAATAACATATAACTGAAGTGATAAAATTGTTTCTTCAGAATAAAGTGTTTTATCTACAAATTATAAGGATTTCTCAAATATCGAAATGATTTTCTGGACTAAGATGAGACTCTTTAGTACGAGAATCGAACCTTAGTCTTGCACCTTGCGAACGAAAAGGATGATCCAAGTGAACATTTCATTTAGTTAAAATTTTATTCCAAGTGCTTTTCTACGGTGGGTTAGATTTTTTTTTTTTTTATTTCAAAATGTTTCGATCATACTTTTTGTTAGACTCTGCTGTGAGTTTTTTGGGGGGTGAGGAAAGGTTTGCCGGATTGCAATTCTCTGGTTCTTTGGTAAACATTTGCGTTTAGTTTCGATCTGTTGACAACCTAATTGTTTAGAAAAGAACTAAAACTGTCACTGTCGGTATCTAATTTTATGTTGTTTTTTTTTTAATTTGATAAATAATCAAGATGTATAACTTTCAAGTGTCGCTTTGAAACAACACTTACAGCACATACAACACATACTACACATGTAAAACATACAACACATACAACACATGCAACATATACAACACAAACAACACATACAACACATACAACACATGTAACACATACATCACAAACAACACATAAAACATACAACACATACATCACAAACAACACATACAAAACATACAACACATGCAGCACAACAAATTACACACTCAAAAGACAAGATAATTTCTAGGGATGTAAACATAAACAAGTCTTTCTCACATTAATAAAAAAATCATTTTATTGCCTTCAGCCATTGACAGATAGGATGAAAAGACTTCGCGATATGCATTCCTTTTGTTTTAAACATCATGTTTGTCCGGCATGTGTATGGTCACAATAAATGTCAATTATAAAACTACTGGACGAAGGATTGTTATTTTTATTATTTATATATTATGAAAACATTTGTATAAAAACGCTAATGACGTTCTTACAAAACAAAACCAAAAAAACATTGAGTTGTAATCCTCGGCGGGAGATCAGCGTAGAATGTCCCTGAGGGTGGTAGACACACAGTTAACCATTCCCTGGGGTCCACCAGTCCCTTACAGAGTTTTTTCCTGGATCGTGCCAGCCCTTGATCGAGTTGTTACACTGTTATCCATATCCCTGGGGTCTGCCAGCCCCTAATCCAGTTGTTACACAGTTATCCATATCCCTGGGATCAGCCAGCTCCTAATCCCGTTGTTACACAGTTATCCATATCCTTGGGGTCTGCCAGCCCCTAATCCAGTTGTTACACAGTTAGATGAATTAATAAAATGAAAAACTAACTAGAGTATGTCCTTCCATCCAGAAAAGTATCAACTGTCAAGAGTAACAAAGAAAAAGAAACAAATAAATTCAAAATATTTCATTCATGGAAAATTAATTCTAATTTAGAAATACAACACAAAGATAACTTAATACAACCCTCAGATAGGCATAAGGATAAAAACACATTTCTTATTTCGTATGCAAGAGCAAATACATACAAGTTTTCTTTCTTCCCGTTCGGTATTCGGGCGTGGAATGGGTTGCCTGAAGAAACCAGGAAAGCCAACACTTTATCATCATTTAAAACTCTAATAAGAATACAGGACTAAACACAAGCCATAGATAAACGTAGGACGCAATAATCTTCTGTACAGAAGGAGCGTCTGTAACATATAAGATAAGATAAGATCCGTGTCCTTGGGGTCTGCCAACCCCAACATTGAGTCTAATTATAATGTCGATGCTGGCAGTCCTCTAACCAAAATCCTCTTCCCTATATTTATGGCGTCCATTGTCTCTCATCAGCCTTATGTCAGCTGGAAGTGCCTCGTCCATCACGGAAGCCGGAACAAAGCTGGTCAGAAGGCCGAGTTGTGTATCAGATGACAGTGGTCCGGCAGACAGCGAGGATTCTCATGTTAATGTCCTTACCAGCAATCTTTCACTATACAGGTGAACAGTTTGTCCTTAGTTTGATTAACTTGAGATCCACTACTCCTATAAATTTATTGGTCTTTAAACAATCTTGTTGTCATAACTATTTTTAAAATATTAAAACAATTCTGAGTAATCATGGAATAAACAGATTTTTTAAATGTTAGACCTAAAAAAAAAACATCTAACAATAGAAAAATTAACCCTCCTTCATTTGCTACTGTTATATAAATCTCTCTTCAGTAGCATCTAATATTAAGATCTCCTATCAGTATCTTAGTATTATAAAGATCTCCCTTCAGTAGCTATTATTATATGGAAATGTCAATAAATTCTTAGATCTCCGTTTCCCTCCCCATCACTTTGCCTCCCCACACCCCCACCCCCAATGAAAGGTTATGTGAGGCAATGTTTGTTGATGTTACACAATGTAAAGTGAGGCAATGTTTGGTCAAGTGAGGCAATGTTTGGTCAAGTGAGGCAATGTTTGGTCAAGTGAGGCAATGTTTGGTCAAGTGAGACAATGTTTGTTGATGTTACACAATGTTAAGTGAGGCAATGTTTGGTCAAGTGAGGCAATGTTTGTTGATGTTACACAATGTTAAGTGAGGCAATGTTTGGTCAAGTGAAGCAATGTTTGGTCAAGTGAGGCAATGTTTGTTGATGTTACACAATGTTAAGTGAGGCAATGTTTGGTCAAGTGAGGCAATGTTTGGTCAAGTGAGACAATGTTTGGTCAAGTGATGCGAGGTTTGGTCAAGTGAGGCAATGTTTGGTCAAGTGAGGCAATGTTTGGTCAAGTGAGGCAATGTTTGCTCAAGTGAGGCAATGTTTGGTCAAGTGATGCGAGGTTTGGTCAAGTGACACAATGTTTGGTCAAGTGAGACAATGTTTGGTCAAGTGAGGCAATGTTTGCTCAAGTGAGGCAATGTTTGGTCAAGTGAGGCAATGTTTGGTCAAGTGACACAATGTTTGGTCAAGTGATGCGAGGTTTGGTCAAGTGAGACAATGTTTGATCAAGTGAGACAATGTTTGGTCAAGTGAGGCAATGTTTGGTCAAGTGATGCGAGGTTCGGTCATGTGAGAACCATTGTAATAATCTGTCGAAACAAAAAATTACGATATCTTAATGTCATCATTTATTGTTATTCTCCCTAAGCTCAGTTGTTGCTTGTCATTCTGTGTGACCTGTGATTGATTTCCTCGTAAAATGCTAACACTAGTGCCATACAATCAATCGCGTTACGTGAATATCTGGTGCAATAAACGGAGTAGAATTTCAAAAAAAATATCATATTATTGTTTGCAGGGTTCTAATGATGGGATCCCCTGGGGTGGGCAAGACAGCATTAACCAGACAGTTCATGACGTCAGAATATAAAGGGACTTACACAGAGTCTAACACACGTAAGTAGTGAACGGTGATTTATGCGGTGTCTTGTACATGTTAGGTTTGATGGTGTCATGTAAGTATCATAGGTGGCCTCTAGTACATCTTATGTCTGATGGTCTTATGTATGTGTCGTAGGTGGCCTCTAGTACATCTTATGTCTGATGGTCTTATGTATGTGTCGTAGGTGGTGTCTAGTACAACTTATGTCTGATGGTCTTATGTATGTGTCGTAGGTGGTGTCTAGCACAACTTATGTCTGATGGTCTTATGTATGTGTCGTAGGTGGTGTCTAGTACAACTTATGTCTGATGGTCTTATGTATGTGTCGTAGGTGGTGTCTAGTACAACTTATGTCTGATGGTGTTATGTATGTGTCGTAGGTGGTGTCTAGTACAACTTATGTCTGATGGTCTTATGTATGTGTCGTAGGTGGCGTCTAGTACATCTTATGTCTGATGGTCTTATGTATGTGTCGTAGGTGGCGTCTAGTACATCTTATGTCTGATGGTCTTATGTATGTGTCGTAGGTGGTGTCTAGTACAACTTATGTCTGATGGTCTTATGTATGTGTCGTAGGCGGTGTCTAGTACATCTTATGTCTGATGGTCTTATGTATGTGTCGTAGGTGGTGTCTCACACATGTTATGTGTGATTGTGTCATGTATGTGTCATTGTTCATGTGTGTGATTGATTTCTAGTGTGTCTGTGTGTTGTGTAAGGTTTAAATCATGTGTCTGGGTCTGGTATCTGTGCGTGTGTAATGCATGTTGTCTGTATGTTATGTTTGTAGTGTATGAGAATTGTTTGTGACTAATATTTGCAGCTGTGGATTATTAGTGATAAATGAATTACATGCGGTGTGTGGTTGATTCGATGTGCTGGTTACCAATAAAGTGTTTGGGTGAATGTCTTTACTTCTGATTGATGCAAAGGCTTTGGGATTGTCTATTGGGTGTGTGAATGATTCTATTTTCTATGAAAATAATGTGTACATGTACGTGGTTTAAACATTAATGTATGTGCGATAAATGTCGTGTCAAATGATAGTAATAATAATATGCGAACTTATATAGCGCTCTACCCCAGCCAGAAGTTGAGCTTATCGCGCTTTACATTAAAATAGCAATTTATATACATACATATGCATTCAATACAAAACGTTCACATATTAATTAAAGAAAACAATGTCTATACGACTTCTCAGTCAAAGAGATATTGGATTGTTTAGCCAGAATATAAACTTTAAGTAGACGTGTTTTGAGTATGGTTTATGAAGGCGTTAATATAATAGTATAGTGGGAATATTTCGAATGTATAAGAAAGAGAATGAAATTGTTTCGGATCACAAACAAAGAAATACGGTGTGTGTGTCTTGTCAATTTGTGTACTGGTGTTTCACAATTAAGTGACTTACACAACTTTTAGAAGTCTTCTATTAAGGTCTCTGTGTTATAGTGTTTAAATAAATTCATTGTCTTGAATTTTTCCATCACTAACGATAATTTAAGCGACTCAGTATTGAGTTGGTTCATCTATAAAGCTAATGAAAGAGACTCAGTATTAGGTGTTTCCTTCTCTATAGCTAATTTAAGGGACTAGGTATTGAGCGATGTAACATCGCTTTTAGTTTTAGTCTTTACCCCGAAGCTCCTACTGGTAGATAAAAGCATCTATTTCCGGTATCACATCCATCTCCAGTCTATTATCAATCCAATGTTTACCGGAATGCCCCAAGTTCTTTAATCGAAGCCACCTTGAGCTGTAATGAGGATCACCTGATAACGGCTTTCAGTTTCCATTGCCAAGGTAAATAAGAGTGAAAGTAGCCTACCATACTGTAAAACAGCTCAGAGATGTGTTTCTTTGATTTTTCGACATCGCTTGATCGGGCTCTGACTCAAACTATTTCTCCAATTGCTTTAAACGAGATATTGTTAGCATGCGCTTTAAACGGGTTATTGTTAGCATACTTTACACAGGTTATTGTTAGCATACATTACACGGGTTATTGTTAGTGCAAATTAAATGGGTTATTGTTAGCATATATTACACGGGTAAATTTCCCCAATGGATGTCAGGTTCCCCATCAGGGATGGCTGAACCCAAGGACTCGAACCCACGTATGCCGTTCGCCCACCGTGCCCGCCCCCATATCTGAATCATACAAACTAGACAACCCAAAAAATTGAGATATTTGATAAACACACTTTTGTGTTAAAGACGTCATCAATGTTTGGTTTGGAATAAAGAGCATTGCTTACAGATGTTCCCATATCAAGAGAATTGCTTACAGATGTTCCCATTTCAATGTCATGATGAAATAGTTTGATCACAGACATATGTTGTTCCAGCAACCGATAACATACCAGTGGAGACTTTGATTTCGGAAATGGAAAGTCGGGTAATCAGTAGCAAATTTAATATATTCTCTTTCTCCGGGTTCGTCTTTCAACCAGTAATTTTCTCGCTACTGTAGTTTTGATGGCACATAATCGAAGTTACAACTACACGGATTCGGGAACAAATAAAAGTCACCTTCAAATCTGTCAAGATCTTCATATCTCTCCGAAAATATGTTGATTCAAGTCAAGAATCATTTTCATGGGGGGGGGGGGGGCCATTGAAGATTGTAGCACAAAACTCTTCAAACAGTGAAGATCATATTTTGTTCTGTTTGTATTCGTTCATGAAACAATTGTATTCTTCCCCTGAATATTCGAATTCAGTTCATTCATGTGGGATGTGATCTTCACCAAAATCGACAACGTCAATAGTCCGCTGTTAGGATCTGAGGGACGTGGATCAGCTCTATGATATCATTGAGATAGTCACGTGGTGTTGTTTCAGGGCTTGTCAAAATAAAACTGGACTTGACCGCAGCTGAGCCGCCTCAATGCTGTTCTTAAAAACGTAATAAAGCAAACAAATTTTTTTTAATAGATTAAAAGCGTGTGATTAAATGTTTGTCTGTCTAAGTCTTTCCGATAGAGTGCTTATTGGGGTAGGATGAATGTAAGAATACGACAAGGTCCTTAATTTAAGCTACCTAAAAGTCTTTTGTTGGGGTTTTTTTCCGAATGACATCCCGGATAACGCCGGGTATATTTGCTAGTGCGCTAAAAAAAAAGGGGGGGGGGAACGTACAAATCAAATTTAATCCAGACTTACGGTATCTCAGTCACAATACCCTCAACGACAGTTGGTAAGTGATCATTTTATTTCATAGTTAAAACAGAGACACTAATGGAAAAACGACGTAGCCGAAATAACGTGCAATGTCTATCAATGATGAGGTAATCTTCATGCAAGGAAAGAGTAAATAGAGAAACCTAAAATACACATTGGTAGCTAAAATTAAGAGTTCCCCAAAAGGTGAGGCAGAGAACGAATAGAAGATTTGAGGTGGGGAGAGAATTGGAAATCGTAGAAGTTCGCAACACTTTAGGGGGAAGTAACTGAACTCGTTTACCTACAAAAACTCTCAGTCTCGGAGTCAAGTCAAGAATGAAAACGATGTATTGAAGCCTTTGCTAAGTTGCCTTATATTTCACATTCACTCTCTTCTTTGACATGGAAACCCCATAAACATCTATCGCTGAACTCAGGGAGTACAGTTTTCCCACATTTAACTTTAGAACGTAGAAAACAATTTGAAAATAATTTTTGTCAGCAAATTATCTCTATTTTTTCAGTGAATAAAACAACACCATCTAGGAGTAAGAGTCCGGTACCATGTGATAGTAATGTTATTGATCCTTGGTCAACTTCTCACACTCTCTACCAGTCGATCAGTCTATCATGCAACAGTCTGACTGTAAGAAACAAGACATCAACATCTTGTGGTCTGTGTAACATGACATCGGCATCCTTCCGTCTCGCGAGACGATGGTGCATCACCGTTGGGTTGGGTTGCATTTTCTCGAGTGGCTGTGAGGTCTTATCCTTGAGTGACAGTCTTTACCACAGTTTTTACACACGAGTTCTGTGCTTCCAAATGTTTTGGCCTTTCTCCTAGCTCTTCTGTCTGCAGCCTCTTCCATTCTTCTTTGCTCGGCTACTATGACGCCCTCTTTGACAACTGTGCGCCACGTAGATCGGTCTTCTGCCTTACACTCCCAGTCACTTGTATGTATTTTGGCTGCTTTCATGTCCCTTTGACAGACATCTTTAAATCACAAGTGTGGGCGACCTGCGTTCCTCTTTCCTGAAGCAAGTTCACCATATAGGAGGTCCTTCGGGATGCGGCCGGGGCTCATTCTTTTAACATGTCCTAGCCACCTCAGGCGTCTGTGTAACAACTACCTCTTTAATCACATGAGCATTACATTTCTAGCCAGCCATTCTCACTGAGTTCACGACCTCGCACGAGATCACTTCACAACACAAATCACGACCTCCATAGATGACTTGACTCGTAAACTCATACTATGCCTACACGTCAACACGTCTCTTACATACAACATAATAAATACGTATATTATTGCTTTAAATTATCCCCCCCTCCGCACCTAATATGATCGAATGTAAAAAGACGTGATGATAACAGATGGTAGCATTATGATATTCTTCAGACTTAGATACAAGACGTTAAAAGATGGGAGGCGTGGGTGAACTATATAAAGAAATACTTATATTATGTTAAGTGAATGCGATCAACTGTGTGATCACGTGGGGCAGGATTTTAATTAGAAAATTAACAAAAACTGTCTTCAGTTTAAGTTGATCAAGAATAATGTGGGTTTTTTCCCCACGCACACACACACATGCACACACACTCACACACACGCACTAACACACACACTCACACGCACTCGCACACACATACTCACATGCGCACACACACACACGCGCGCACACGCACACACACTCACACGCACTGACACACACTCACACGCACTCACACACACACACACACGCAGTAAACAAACAAAACACACACACACACGCACGCACACACACACACACACACTTACACTACATGCTGTTTATAAGACATAAAACTACTACGTGTGCTGTGTGTGTTTCGTTGTATCTACACATTTATTTTGGTCCAATCCGTGCAGCCATGAACTTTGAGAATTGGAAACAACCTTAAAATTAAGATCAAATATCTCCAACACACACCCTTATGAGAACGCAATTATCAAGTAAAGTGTCTTAAACTAATTGAGCCTCGCTCGCCTGGGGATGAAGTCGACTTCAAAAAGGTCTGTCCAATTAGTGGTGGGAGGAGGGGAGATCTTCATAGCAGATAGAGCTTTTTGTTACTTATCTTTGCTGTGGAAGGCTAAGCTTTTGTTACTTATCTTTGCTGTGGAAGCTTAAGCGTTTGTTACTTATCTTTGCTGTGGAAGCTTAAGCTTTTGCTACTTATCTTTGCTGTGGAAGCTTAAGCGTTTGTTACTTATCTTTGCTGTGGAAGCTTAAGCTTTTGTTACTTATCTTTGCTGTGGAAGCTTAAGCTTTTGTTACTTATCTTTGTTGTGGAAGCTTAAGCTTGTAAAGAAGAATATTTTTTTAAAAAATGTTTTAAATTTTTGTGCTTATCCACTTGTTTTGATGTTGAAAATTTTCAAACAACGGCTATTTCTCCTTTTTTAAAGTTGTGCCCCATGAGTTCGTGGCTAACCAAAAACAAATGGAGTTTCGGGAACTTACTTAAGTTAATCCGTTGTAAAGTCAAGACGAAAAGAACGAATAAATTAAACGAAAGTTTTAGATGTCTGTTCGACTCATTCATAAAGCATTTTAGAAAATATCGTTTAAATGTATTATAATTAGTGATGCGGAAATTAACGATTAATTTCTCGATTAATCGGTAAAAATGTATCGATAAAAATTATCTTAATCGATAAAATAGCGATTAGATTGCAATAAAATGCTTTAAACGTTTTACTCACTTTATTAATAAATAATTAATTATTAATATTTAATAATAGTTTGCTTTTTTTTACATACAAACTTTTACATTTAAAAAAAGATTTTGAAAGTGTAACCTTTAAAATATGTTCTTTTCATAAGCAGATAGGGCAAACTAATTAAACATTTTTTTTTACTTTATTAACAATAACAAAATTTAAATTCATTGACATTTTATTTAACTACTTATATTTAAATTAAAAATATGTTATTTGCCTACTTTTGAAATTTTCAATTTAATGACGTCATACATCTTATTTTCAGCTCAATCAAAATTATCGATTAATTATTGGGTAATTTACCAAAAATTAACGATTAAATGAAAATTAATCGATAACAGCCCTAAATAGTTTCCCTTTGGTGAAAAAAATGATTTCTTTGAAATAATTCCCGTTGACATATAAAATAGAGCGGTATACTTAATTTGGATTTTACCAGCTATAGTTAAATGAAGTTTAGACTATAGATAATATATGGTGTTTAGAACCCATTCAAAACCAAGAATTATAAACATCAGTCATGCCTGTGAAACTGTAAAGGCTAGTGACTATATTTTAGTTGCTCAAAAAAAATTGTAAAAAATAACAAAATCTAAAATACTTGACAAGCTATTAAGCATTGTCAGGTGGCGCGGGTAATAAAACTGAAGTTAAAGCCAATGCTTTCAATTGTTCACTTATCTATCGGAATTCAACCTGGGATGATTGCATTCCCGCTAGTGCAGGAGGAAGGAACTTGGGTTTCGGAAGAATCTGGGACATGAAAATGATTTGTAATTTCTTTAGTAGGAGCAGATTTTAACAATTTATTTTATATATTAATGTAATCATCAATTTATATAGCAGGTTAATTTTGAAAGTGAAAACGCCGTAATGCTACAATAATTTTATTTTAATATTTTTTCTTATAAAAAATGTTCTGGGAGAGTAGTAAGTGACATGATGTAAAACGAGAGATTGCGTACAAAGAAGTAAATTTTATCGCAAACCCAATGTTATACGTTGACGAACAGAAAACAATATTGTGTCTCTCAAAAGTTAAGTCCTGGGGGTCGTTACTGATGGCTCTTGCGTGGTCTGTACTATGAAAGCAGGATTATTATTTCTTTGTTTCTCGCTTTATCAAATTAAGAGCATCAAACCCGTCCAAGAACGTTCCGCCGTCGTTTCGGTGGCATGTTGTCTAGGAGTAACAGTTGTGATTAGCTGGAGTGGCACACTTCAAGATGGCAACACAGTACTGAATGATGACAAAAATACTGCATCAAAAATAAATGTGTAAATGATATTTAATTTTTCTCCGCTAGTGATTGGATGTAGGAGTTTGAAGGACCGATCGCTATCAAAGACCGGACAGACAACTGCCTTTTATTATATAGGATGTTCCATACATAAGTCATTGAATGTTTGTTGGATTATAACTATCCATATTTTTAATTATTTATTTGAACCTCAAATGTACAGACGTTTTTAAAAATGAGTACTATAAAATCACGCCTTCTTTTTTTTTTTTTAATTACCAAAAATTACACTTTGGGGTCCAACAGTTCTACATTAAGTTAAGAACCACTGGTGAATGGTAGATGATTAACTGAGATGTTTGTAGAGTTGTAGTAATTAGTGTTCCACCGAGGGAATGTTCTGGCCTCAGGCGAATCTTTGACCAGAAAGGAACTTAAACACAACTTTCTGTTTTCACATAATAATTCAATAGAGAGATTAATCATGTAAGGGATATCTTATAAATAAGTAAGTTTTCCGTAACTGAGAGTTATTCGTTACAACTTTATATACTAACAGTGAACGTCGTTACATGTCAGTCCTTTTATCAACGCTCAGACAAAGTAATGGCGTGGTTCACAGACCCCTACACTATTGTCTATAGTCCATCCATCAGGTTACTAGGTCACTGTGTCGGCGGTCATACAATTACACGGCCGCACCAAACAGCTGCTCACTTCCATCAATATTTATAAGTTTGAATTTTTTAATTATCAATGACTCGAATGCGTGAATTGAGTGATCCTACGTTTGACAAACTTATTTGAAAAATGAAATGAAAAAAAGGAAATATATTTCTTGTCTAAATATTAATTAAATTATTTATTAACGATCTTTTTATGTACATCAGGAGAATTGTAAACATATTTGAAAGAGATTTGACATAGATGTCAAATATACTCGATGGTGTTCGAGTGGCATGCACGCTCGGCTGACGTACCGATGATCACCGGTTTGAATCCAAGTGAAGATAAGGATTTGTTCCAGGGGCATTGGGCGTCACTGAGTCCAACTAACTCCGAATGGGCACCAAACACTAGTTAGGGAAAGAAAGGCGGCTGGGTAATGCGCGGAACTCTCATAGGCAACAGACCCGAATGGTCTTTGGACGCATAATCTTCTGTATAGAAGGAGCGTCTGTATAGATTAGAGATGAGTAGCCTTACTCATAATATCATTCCAAAAAAATAAGTCAAGCACTAATAAATCTTGGATTGAACAGTCTCATCCAGACGGATTTGTTATGAATAAATTCATCGGTGTTGGGGGAAGTATTTTACTTCAGATTTAAATAAATTCTCTGGTAAAATAAGCATCCAACCACAACTTTATAGATCTATAATGTAATTTTTGTAAATGATCCTTCAAAAGACCAAGTCGCATATGTTTACTAAGGGTGTGTGGGGTGGGTGCACGGAGGGTGAGGATTACGCCGTTTGACACCATTTCTCTGCGCATGGTGCGTAACAAGGGTTGAAACATCGCTTATTAACATGGCAATGCATCATTATTGTTTAGCCTTCCATTGTAAAGATTAATTCGCATCTAAAGTGCAACATGTTTTGTGTTTCTCATCACTTGTGTATAAATGCAGTTGTTGATTGCATAAAGGCAGAGCTTGTGTGTATGAAGGTATGGGTTAATGGTATTCCTTGATACTGTAAAGCCACACAAACTCCAAGTGTTCCTGGGGTGGGGGTGGGGAGAAAGTTACTTACTCTCGGGAATAAACCATGTCAGAAGACAATCACTTATATTCGGTTTCAAATTGAGAAAAGAACGGGCCGGGCTTTCGTTGCAGTGAGAAGGTCACGTGAACAACGTAAAGGAGCTTAGTGCAGCTAGCAGAAGAATGTTTCCGAAGAATATACCATTTAAATCAAGTTCAATTAATGTAAAAACAGCTACGTAATGATTTTCTTGTACCATTCTTAAATGTTTTAATAATCGGGCCATCTATAATTTTGAACTTTTTTGTAAAAAGAAGCAATCTTTCTACCGACATCTTTTCGCTTTCGGTTTCAAACACTTTACAACGAAAATGATGGGACGAGAAATCTCAGCAACGAAACCATCATATAATAGTAATGAAAATGTGTGTAGTTGTATATATTATATATGTATGTCCTGGTTGTAACTGAATGATGGGGGTATAGAATACATAGAAGTGACTGAGTATTTGTAGTAAATATCAGATAGTGGTGATTTTGTAAATATGCCAGTGTTGATGCGGATGCAGTTTAACTTGTCAGCTCTCCAATCTTAGATATTTAAATTTAAACCTTACTTTAAAATGGTACAAAAAATAACAGCTCCACGCCTCGGTAACTGTTTGTGGTGAGAAACCCCCCCG
>MUZC01000207.1:527128-541979 GCA_002072015.1 Radix auricularia
AAAAAATCAGCCAAAATCACATGACGTCATTTATGGACAATCATATGATGGTTTTTATAAATTAATAAACATGAATAAATAATTGTAATTGAAACGATGCACATTGTATGAGGTGGGGGAGAATTTTACCACCAAAAGTCACCAGAAAGTTATTGTGGTCGTAGGTCCCCCCAACCCCCAAATGAGACAAAACATATTCCAAATGTATGCCCCAAAACAATTACAATTAATATGCTTTTATTTTTAAATAGATGTTGCTGTTTTTTTTTAATAAACAAAGACATTGTATACATCAGTGAGTAAACACATTTCTTATTATTTATACATTTACTTACTTACCTAGCTTCCATAGTAGAAAAATCGTGTATTATGTTATCAAATTTAAATTATTTGTAATATCTTATTCTATGGTCAATATTGCAAGATTTTGTTGTCTTAAATAACTTATTGTGGAGCAAATATAATTTCTTCTTCAACTAGATACATTGATAGCAATTGTTGAAAAAACTCTTTGCCAAATATTAATTTTGGGTAAAGAATTTTCCAATCTATACTGTTGAATATATTTTAATATATCAAAGGGGATTTCCCCCCGTTTTTTAACATCATGCCTCTTCTTGTAGTGTGGGTACAGCCGGGGCTGGTTTAGGCTACTGCAACCTATGCAGTCGGAGTGGGCCCCGCGCTTTCATAGGTCCCACCTATCTTAATTTTCACTAATAATCCTCATTAATACATTATCCCTACCCAAACTGGGCCCCGCGCAATCCTTTTCGCATACTAAGCTACATGGCGCCCCGCAAATGCTAAGACCGCCCTGTGGAATGCCATGAAAACCTGGATCCTTTCTTTTTCAATATCGAACAATTCTTTATCGTTGTAAATTAAAAAAATGTTTTTATTCAAATTCTTCATTTAGGAGGTTAAATGGTATTATACACGAATATTTCTTTGCAAGGACACGTTACTCATCAGCGCGTTCTTTTATTTTCTTTCATAATTAATTACATCTATGGATAAAATTTTCCCCGCTCATATTTTTCTCCTTATAACCCGGTGCTCAATTGATATCTCCAACTCTCTGTAACAGCGTTCTGTATTAGAACAATAAAAATATCTTTGTTCCATGAAATATGTTTGCATTAATTTAAAACAGGTACGAGTTCACATAAATTGAGATAACACAGAAAAGAAAAAGATTGCATTGAACTGAGTAAAATTCCAGCATCTGATCTCGTTTTACTAGTTACTTCAGATGTCAATTTTTCATAAGTAAATAAGTTACCTTACAATAACTTTATCAAACCTGAAAAGTAATATAAGTTACGCAAAAACTGTCATGGCGATTTTAATGTTACATATTTTCGAGCCAGCGGTGATTTGTTGTTTGTTGTTGTTGTTGTTTTTTTCAGTTTTCTTTTAAAAGCGCCATCGGTGACGTATACCACTTAATTTTTCACCTTACCTTTTTGAGCAATTTTAAATTTATAAACGTTTTGCGTTAGTTATGACAACCACTATGTAATAACACAAATGTTGCTCGAATCCGTTAATTAAGACTCAAAATTAATAATATTTTTGTTTCATCTTAGTTTCCCCCCTTCAAAAGAGAAAGTTTTTTTGGGGGGAAATGGCTTAGATTTTCAAATGCCCACAAGAGCCGCCCTCTGAATGAGTGCCGCCCGGGGCGGACCGCCCCATCTGCCCCCCCCTAGCTACGCCACTGCTGAACACCATCAGGTAAGGTTTCGTATAATATAATATAACTTTGATTAATTTTATTTTTATGGAATTTAACATAAATATCATTAAATGAAATTGATATAGTATTTTTTCAACTAATTAAATGCGTTTATAGGTGCTATCAAGTCATGAAGTACAATTTTGTTTTACTTAGAAAAGTTAGTAGAACTGAGGTAATTTTCACAGCCATAACAAATCAAAACACTTGGTTTTGGAAAGGTCCAGCTTGATGCGTAAGAAATGCGTAAATCCAATAAGTAGGTCAGATATATACAAGTTTTTAACTCGAATCTACGAGGTTTGCAAGGTTGGATATTTATCGATGTGTCTGTAAGTTATATTTATCTAAATTGGATCCTCACTCTAAGACTCAGAACAACTGCGGGCCCAGCAAACATTCTTAGTGTGTATGCCCCAACACTCTATTCAACTCCGGAAGAGAAGGACCAGTTCTATGGAGCGTTAGACCAGGCAATAGCCGGCATCCACAAAGACGAGGCAATCTATCTCCTAGGAGATTTCAATGCTAGAGTGGGGAGCGACCACGAAGCCTGGCCCACCTGCCTTGGACTATTTGGAAGAGGAAAGTTAAATGAAAATGGACAAAGGCTTCTGGAATTGTGCTGCTCACGAGGCTTGTGTGTGACCAACACTTTCTTCAAGTGCAAGGATATACATCAAGTATCTTGGAGACACCCTCGATCCCACCAATGGCACCAGCTGGACCTCATTATCACCAGGCTTGCACAACTAGCTAGCGTCCTACTCACTCGCAGCTATCACAGTGCCGACTGTGACACGGATCATTCCCTTGTCGCCAGCAAAGTACGAATAATGAGGAAAAACTCGTACCACACAAAGAAAAAGGGAAGTCCACGCATCAATACCTCCTGCATGAAAGACCCTGCGATAGCGCAGCTGTTCAAAGACAAGGTGAAGGAAAGTCTCTCAAAGATGTCCCCATGCGTCACCATTGACTCCAAATGGACGCAACTGAGAGACACAATCTATACATCCGCAATACAAGCCTTTGGCAAAAAATCTCACAAAAACACGGACTGGTTTGATGAACATTGGGACGAGATGAAACCCGTCACTGAAGCAAAAAGGAAAGCTCTTATGGCTTACAAGGAAAAGCCTACACCTGACAATTTGCATGCTTTAAAAACAGCTAAGTCACTTGCCCAAAAGGTTGCACGTAAATGTGTCAATACCTACTGGCTTAAGCTCTGTTCCAGTATACAATCAGCTGCAGACATGGGCAATGCAAAAGTCATGTACGAAAACATCAAAAAGGCAACGGGCCCCTTGACGTCAAAAGCTGCTCCCCTAAAGTCCAAAAATGGAGAAATTATTCAAGACCAGGCAGCACAGCTAAAACGGTGGGTTGAGCATTATCTGGAATTGTATTCAACAGTTACCACAGTCTCCAGCACCGCTCTAGATGACATCCCAGATATGCCACTCATGGAAGAACTTGATGTCGTGCCCACACAGGAAGAGCTGAGCAAAGCAATTGACAGTCTAGCTTGTGGAAAAGCGCCTGGGAATGATGGAATACCACCAGAGGTTCTAAAGAGTGGCAAGACAGCTTTACTCCAACCATTGCACGAGATTCTGTCCCTCTGCTGGGAACAGGGCTACATCCCCCAAGACCTAAAGGATGCAAATATAGTGACACTATATAAAAACAAAGGTGATAGGAGTGATTGCAATAATTATCGCGGCATTTCACTCCTTAGTATTGTAGGAAAGACCTTTGCCCGCGTTATACTAAAACGTTTACAAAGCCTAGCATCCCGCGTCTATCCAGAATCTCAGTGTGGTTTCCGGTCCGGTCGGTCTACCATAGACATGGTGTTCTCCATACGACAGCTCCAGGAAAAATGCAGAGAGCAGCAGATGCCACTATACATTGCATTTGTGGACCTTACAAAAGCCTTCGACTTAGTCAGTCGCAACGGGCTATTCCAAATACTGGCAAAAATTGGATGTCCCCCTCACCTACTTGCCATCATCAGACAGTTCCATGAAAATATGCTTGGCACAGTACAGTTCGATGGAGCTAAGTCAGAGGCCTTCCCTGTCAGCAGCGGAGTTAAACAAGGTTGTGTACTCGCACCAACACTCTTCGCAATATTCTTCTCTGTACTTCTTCGATACGCATTCAAGGATAGCAGTGAGGGAATCTGGTTACATACCAGAGCTGATGGAGGACTTTTCAACACTGCCCGCCTCCGAGCCAAGACCAAAACGACGGATGTCCTAATTCGAGAGCTACTATTTGCGGATGATGCGGCACTAACAGCACATACAGAATCTGGTTTGCAACAACTCGTGTCAAGCTTCTCCAATGCCTGCAAAGAATTTGGTCTGCAAATCAGCTTGAAAAAGACAAACATCATGGCCCAAGACACTCGACCTCCTCCTACCATAAATATCGATAATGAAAACTTGGAGGTTGTGGACAGCTTCACCTACTTGGGATCCAAGGTCTCCAATACACTGTCCATTGAAGAAGAAATAAACAGCAGAATTGGCAAGGCAGCCGCAACAATGGCTAAACTAAATAAGCGGGTCTGGCAAAACACCAAGCTAACGGAGAAAACCAAACTGTGCGTCTATCGAGCCTGTGTCATCAGTACACTACTATATGGGAGCGAGACATGGACCACTTATACATCACAAGAGCGTAAGCTTAACAGCTTCCATTTGAGATGCTTGCGCCGCATCCTTGGTATTAAATGGCAAGAAAAAGTGCCTAATAGTGAGGTACTAACGCGTGCCAATACCCAAAGCATGTTCTCAATTCTTAGTGAAAGACGCCTGAGGTGGCTAGGACATGTCAAAAGAATGAGCCCCGGCCGCATCCCGAAGGACCTCCTATATGGTGAACTTGCTTCAGGAAAGAGGAAAACAGGTCGCCCACGCTTGCGATTTAAAGATGTCTGTCAAAGGGACATGAAAGCAGCCAAAATACATACAAGTGACTGGGAGTGTAAGGCAGAAGACCGATCTACGTGGCGCACAGTTGTCAAAGAGGGCGTCATAGTAGCCGAGGAGCGAAGAATGGAGGAGGCTGCAGACAGAAGAGCTAGGAGAAAGGCCAAAACATTTGGAAGCACAGAACTCGTGTGTAAAAACTGTGGCAAAGACTGTCACTCAAGGATAGGACTGCACAGTCACTCGAGGAAATGCAACCCAACCCAACGGTGATGCACCATCGTCTCGCGAGACGGAAGGATGCCGGATTAAATCCAGCACTAAGTAAGTCAAAGAAACAATGCTGAAAAGAAACAGTATCGTTGAATATTTTAAGTATGGCTAAATGTTTGAAAACAGATACGAAATGTGATTTTTTTTTCTGAAGTAAAAAGATTTTGTGAAGTTAAAGCAATACCCTAGAATCTCTTTCATACTTGAGGCAACCTGTAACAAATAATTTTTCAGTACATTGTGTCATTCATCGACATCATTTATTCTCAAAAATAATATTGACGGTTTGCATGGATCACTAGATTATGTCATTATAGTGCATTTAATAAAATTAAAGGAATACCTTCAATGAAAGATTCTTTACTCCACTTTGTTTGGAAAATGAAGAAGATTATAATCATTTACTTATCGACACAGAAGTACTTTGAATATCAACAAGTACGTATTTAAATCAATTTTATGCCCTCTTTTATTCACTGTTGGAATTTCTGGACAACAAAGACAATGATTTGCAACACAATTAATTAAAAAAATTGCATATCCTTTATGAATGATTTATTTACCAACTTTAACGTAACTAATTTGAAAGTACAAGGTAACCAATTAAATTTGATCAAAACTTAAAGAGAAAAAGAAAAAAAATGCATTTGTAGCAAAACTTTTTCTTTACAAACAAAACTTAGAATTAGACAATGTTTTCAGTTTCCAAATCTTTCAAAATTGCAAAATAAAGACAAAGATTTTCTGGCTTTGTAGTAACTTACTGTCAAACTTAACAGCTCTTCATGCAGACCTGAACCAAAGATTTGAATGGCAATTGAACCCTATAGCGAGTGGACAAACACAGATGTATCCATACTAATACAGGAGCAGCTTATTGAAATGAAGAACTTGAACAAATGTTTGAACTAGGATACCACAAATTGTGTTTAAAAAATCAGATGCCAATTTTACATCTTGCATTATGGGTTATAAATTATTGTACAGTAGTTGTAGACTGCTTTTTCAGTCTTCCTATTAAGAAAAACAAAGATTCAGTGCCTTGTGAATCTCATCATAAAAATCAGAAACCGACTAGAAATTGGTGCTCGTGGGGATTTGTGGTTGCTACTCAAAAACATTGAGTCGGACATAAACACACTCAAAAAATCACATCACATTGATCAAAGTTATTACTTATTTTCAATTTTATTTTAAACAAAAATTATAATTTCAATAAATACTTCTTGACCCAAATGTTACTTTTTTGGGTGTGTAATTTTTGTACTATTAATGCATTTAAGTAGTTTTTTTCAACTATAAAAAAGGTCCATGGGTCAAAAAAGTTTGGGAACCACTGTTTTAATTAATGATGATAAAAAGTTTCTTCAGGCAACCCATACAACGCCCGAATTCCAGACAGGAAGAAAGAAAACTTTTATTTGATTATTCTTCCATACAGACTAAAACAGGTGTTTCTATGCTTATGTCTATCTGAGGGTTGTATAAAGTTATCTTTGTTTTTTTATTTCTAAATTAGAATTAATTGCTTTAAACATAACTACTATTGTTCACAAAACCATTTCCATATCCCCAACTGCCAGATGGGAAAGTTGTTTTATCCCTTTATCTGTGTATTATATTTATATTTTTATTTAAATAAAGAATTAAATATACTGAATACATGTAAAAAAAATTAAAACATGTATTTGTCTAAATTTTTAACAATTATATTTGCCATAATATCATATGTTCTTTTTAATTTTATTTTAAACAAAAATTATAATTTCAATAAATACTTCTTGACCCAAATGTTACTTTTTTGGGTGTGTAATTTTTGTACCATTAATGCATTTAAGTAGTTTTTTTCAACTGGGGTATTGGGGGAAGTTTTGACTATAAAAGAGGTCCGTGGGTCAAAATATTTTGGGAACCACTGTTTTAATTAATGATGATAAAGTGTTTCTTCGGGCAACCCATACAACGCCCGTATTAAGATGTAAGTATATTTTACAAATAGTTATGTAGAATATATTAATAAATGCCAAATGCCAAGCCGTTTTGGGGGAAGGTGGTCACACTTTTGTGAGATGTGTGACAAGGGGGTGGGGGAGGGAGCTGTTTATGAACTGTGACGTCACTTCAAAAAAAGCTCCGCTTAAAATACTTAAATATTTGATTCCTAACTATTTAGTGACATTGTAAATGGCTTCACACGCTTTACTCTATTAGAGTGCAGCCTTACACTTACACTAACTACATACTTGAATAATACTTGAAAATAAAAAATTATTTGAAACTTGGGGTATGCTCAATTTGAAATAATAAGATGGTGGCAGTGTTGCGAAGTCGGGGGAAATTTCCCTAATCGTGGGAATTTTTTAGCCAAATTTTGAGAAAAGGGAATTAGGGAATTTTTAAGGGTTTTGCCTAAAAAATGGGAATTTTTTTTAGATGGACCAATTTTAAAAATTAAATACATTCTTTAATGAAAATAAAATAAATTAATTTGAAACATGCTCTTTTTCAAATAAGAAATACTTGTGTTTTGATGTGGCGGGAGGCTCTTTGACGTAATGTTTGTTTATTTTTAGCATGTCTAGGTTTTTTTCGGATCTAGGTTTTTCTCCTGACGTTTTGGCAAGGTTTTCCCCAACATTGTCACTGACAGTTTAAGGTTAGATTCAATAGATTGTGTCAATGTATTACCATTAAATTATATAATTGATTAGTCTGAGCCCGAATCATTATAAAATGTTTGTTACATATATAGGACCAGATCAGTAATACTATGTAAATATAAAACAAACTATGTAACCATGTATGATTGATTCATTTTTAATAAATTTCAAAGCATTCATTAAAAAAAATATTTTAATCAATCATAGACAAATTTAAATTGCAGGAGTATCCAAATAGGCTACCTTTTTAAAAAAATCTTAATGTTAAAATTTAAAAGTATAATCTATATTTTGACTTTGTAGCCAAGCTGTTAAATAAAAACGTATAGATTCAATAAAAAATTGAAAGTACTCTAATAAGAATTGCCTTAAAAATGCAGAAATATTTATTATTTTTTAATTTTAAAGTCCAAAGTCATTAAAATGAATGCGAAAGCATTTTATTTTAGTTGCCACTTTCTAGGTTTTTTCCCAAGTTTTTTTTTATGCATGTGGGAATTTTAAGCCCGATTTGGGAATTTTTTTACTCCTGCGTGGGAAAATCTGACACTTAGACTTCGCAACACTGGATGGTGGGGCGGGGAGCTTTGTGACGTCATATTGTTTATTTTTAGCACGTCTAGGTTTTTTTCTCGTTTTTTCTTATTGATCTAGGTTTATTTTGACATTTGGGCTAGGTTTTTCTTAAAATTGTCGCTGGCAGCTCTGACCAGTAAGCTCAGCGGCTCAGTAGCGTTGTGAATTCACTTTCCACCGTCACCGTTCTTCGCTTCAACCTGTAGTTTAAATATTTTCCTAGAAGAAGAAGCCTTAAATATATAATATTAATAATAAATATCACCATATCTTTAAAATAATTAGATCTTCAAAGATGGCAAGCCTTCTCAGTTTGTTAATTTCAATGATCCAAACTACCCTCATTGGATGAGCATGAGGTTGTTAATTTTAATTGTGCTGGGATTTGTATGAACACTGAACAGTGTGTAAATGCCTACCAATACTACCAACATGCAAGAGAAATCAACTACAGAAAACAAGGATGTTTTTCCTGGAAAAGAAATATTGGTATAACATTAAAATGGTTACTGTCAATTTTTATTCAAAGACTTTGGGGGCTTTATTAACCTTTATTGATTTAGTCTTAGTTTTGTGTATTTTATTTAACTCTTAAAGTCGCAGAAGGGTTTGCAATAAACTTCTGCCTCAGTCCCAGTAGGGATTTCCCGTATTACCATCAACCAGTTATCAAATTAAAAAAATTTGCGTTAACTTCATTTTTTTGGGCTAAGAATGGTTATTTTAAGCATCCAAAAGAGCATACTGTGTTTAAAACAATATTTACCTGTAGTTAAGTACTATTATTTTAGTAATAAAGTATAGCGAAAACGTATCTTCGAAAAAAAAAACCCGTTAAAAGTAACATAAAACATCGCGAATCGAGCGACGATAACACTAGCGCAGGCAACGGCCGCCATTGCAAGAAGTCAAATACAACATTTTTCAAGCATTGAAGAGTTTTCACTTTCCAAGATCTCATTTCTAACGAGAGTCGTATCTAGGGACGCTTCATGACGCTTTACGAGTAGCGGGAGTCCTATTATATTTGATTGCGTAGATTTTGGGATGATGATTAGAAAATCGGTTAGAAAATTGGTTTTAAATGTCCATATTTTATCCAGCACTGTTAGGGGCATGTATTCATATGAAGAGAGGCTGTCTAAATATACACAAATTGTTTTTGTTCTTATTCATACTCAAACTTTGAATGATTTGTTTTGTTTAATCTTTCAACAGGATGTTTTATGTATAATCAATAATCAGGCAGTAAAAATTGTGTATTTGAATTGCTCTCAGGTTTACTATGGTGACAGTTATGCAAAGGAATTAGGAATAGGAGAAACAGACATTCAAGCTGTTGACAAAGGTGGCCAAATAATCCCATCAACAGAGTCTGCCCTACCAAGAGTAGATAATTTAATCATTCCAACACACATTGATCATGTTTTTGATCCTAGTCAGAAGGATAGATCAAGATTAGTCGATGGTAAGCTCTTATATTTATTTTATTTAATTCTTTTCAACTTATGGAATAATGGTTGCTTGTGTCAAATAGATAAAATTGACTAAATAAATATTTATGGGTCAATTAAAACTATTTACTTTTACGAACTACTTCTTAAAAAAGAGTATATATCACAAGTCTTTTTTTTTCTCTTCATTTTTTAACCTTTTGAATCAATTTTTTTTTTGGTGTTACTTTTATTTAAGTTAGACTGCTTGTATGTTGTATCCATCTATCCGTCAAATCTTGTAACATAAAATTAAACCACTTTTTATGGTCCTAGAGATCTCAAAATTTTACTACAGATAGATTCTTGATGACAATGTATTGTCTCAAACTTTCAGATCTATTGAATGTCTAGTAATTAAATTAATGCTTTTTTTAATCTCTAATTTCAAAAATTTTAAGACTAAAAAGTAGAAAATAAAAATATTTGTTAAATATTTTTCTTTAAATTTTCTATGCTTATAAGTGAAATCCCTGAACCTATCCACTACACACAAAGGTGTGGGGTGCTCATCACAACTGATTTATAGATAAATATTTCTAATTAATATGATAGTAGCATGTATATGATCATAGTTGTGAAACTGTTAATAATATTAATATTCATACAAATTTGTGTCTATGTTTCGCAGTTTTGTGCATGATAGTGAGTTGTCATAGTAATCATACAACATTTTTATTTCATTTTTTAGGGTACTTTCTATATATGTAAATAAAACCGTGTCCTTTTTAAAAGAAGATTTTTGTAACAAGTATTTTATTTACCCTATTTTCAATAAAATAACTATCAACTTATCATTGTATTTTGTCTTTCAGATATTTTCAAGTGTAAATTTTGTATAATTGCATTTTCAGATCAAATATATCTTGGGAATGACATGAGAAGTAAAAACAACGATCACCATTTTCAGAAGAAACCATGGGAAGCATGGAAGGAAAAAGCTGACAAATATCTTTTACAAAATATAAACACAACATCTCCAGATATTTTCAATCAACTAATAAAGGATCAAACACACTCAGGAAAAAAACCTTTCAAATGTGATGTTTGTGGGAAATGTTTTACACTGAGCCGTGACCTTACTAGACATGAAAGGACACACTCCGTAGAAAAAACTTTCAAATGTGATGTCTGTGGGCAATGTTTTACACAGTCTGGCAACCTAACTAGACATGAAAAAATACATTCAGGAGAAAAACCTTTCAAATGTAATGTCTGTGGGAAATGTTTTACAGAGTCTGGCAGCCTAACTAATCATAAAAGGACACACTCAGGAGAAAAACCTTTCAAATGTGATGTCTGTGGGGGATGTTTTACAGAGTCTGGCCACCTAACTAGACATAAAAGGATACACTCAGGAGAAAAACCTTTCAAATGTGATGTTTGTGGGAAATGTTTTACACTGAGCAGTGACCTAACTAGACATGAAAGGACACACTCACGAGAAAAACCTTTCAAATGTGATGTCTGTGGGCAATGTTTTACACAGTCTAACCACCTAACTAGACATGAAAGGACACACTCAGGAGAAAAACCTTTCAAATGTAATGTCTGTGGGNACTCGACCTCCTCCTACCATAAATATCGATAATGAAAACTTGGAGGTTGTGGACAGCTTCACCTACTTGGGATCCAAGGTCTCCAATACACTGTCCATTGAAGAAGAAATAAACAGCAGAATTGGCAAGGCAGCCGCAACAATGGCTAAACTAAATAAGCGGGTCTGGCAAAACACCAAGCTAACGGAGAAAACCAAACTGTGCGTCTATCGAGCCTGTGTCATCAGTACACTACTATATGGGAGCGAGACATGGACCACTTATACATCACAAGAGCGTAAGCTTAACAGCTTCCATTTGAGATGCTTGCGCCGCATCCTTGGTATTAAATGGCAAGAAAAAGTGCCTAATAGTGAGGTACTAACGCGTGCCAATACCCAAAGCATGTTCTCAATTCTTAGTGAAAGACGCCTGAGGTGGCTAGGACATGTCAAAAGAATGAGCCCCGGCCGCATCCCGAAGGACCTCCTATATGGTGAACTTGCTTCAGGAAAGAGGAAAACAGGTCGCCCACGCTTGCGATTTAAAGATGTCTGTCAAAGGGACATGAAAGCAGCCAAAATACATACAAGTGACTGGGAATGTAAGGCAGAAGACCGATCTACGTGGCGCACAGTTGTCAAAGAGGGCGTCATAGTAGCCGAGGAGCGAAGAATGGAGGAGGCTGCAGACAGAAGAGCTAGGAGAAAGGCCAAAACATTTGGAAGCACAGAACTCGTGTGTAAAAACTGTGGCAAAGACTGTCACTCAAGGATAGGACTGCACAGTCACGCGAGGAAATGCAACCCAACCCAACGGTGATGCACCATCGTCTCGCGAGACGGAAGGATGCCGGGGTAGGAAATAACTCCCTCCTCCCAAAACACACACCCATGACGATTAGACGCTCCAATCACCTTGACCCTTCTCAGCAAGGTTCTGGTTCTCAATAATAAACGTGGGGTTTGATAAATGCCTACTAAACACGTAACGTATTGCTGTGATGTTACAAGTGGACTTTGTTATATTTTCCCCTACACATATTTGCTAAACGAAGTATAACTATTTGAAGTGCGTGGTCTGAACTTCATCGTTGACCTTGACCTCTTGACCTCAGTTTACTATTCTCCCCCCCCACCACCTTTTCCCAACAGCACCCAGACTTCGAGGCTGAAGAGCTCCCTTTAGACGCATACGTCGTGGTCTTCTCGGTCTCAGACTCGTCGTCCTACAACCACGCGGTCAAGACGGTCAGGGCGTTACGGGACGTGCACCGGACCAACAAGGCCATCATCCTGGTGGGCAACAAGATTGACCTGGCCAGGCAGAGGCGCGTGGCTCGACACGGTAAGTGGAGGGGGATGGGTGGGTGGAGCTGGCCAAGGAAAGGCCGGTCTTAACAATTGAGGGGCCCCATTAGTTTAAATACGGTGCAGTCAATCGAGTTGAGGTGTTGATACAATCCATTGTTAGGTGACACAGCTCGATAGGATCACGGGAAGTGGGTCATTTTTACTTTTGTTTTTTCCGTGGGACCACGACAGACAGAGAGAGACAGAGAGAATGACAAGACGGGTTTAATAAGTAAAAATTTAGATCAGTGGTTCCCAAAGTGGTCCCTACAGACCCCCAGGGGTCCGCGGAACCGTTAAGGGGGTCCGTTGAAACTTAAAATTGATTTGGGGGTCCCTGAACAACGTCAGGGGGTCCGCGGAAGATTTATTATGAAAATTATAAAATGATGCGTTTTTTAAAAAAAATATTACGGTAATCAAAATAAAGAAAAATGAATACTGTAGTAACGATTTTTAGGTCTTGCGTAAAAATATTGTTGTTTGACCTAATTTAAAAAAATAAAAAACTACGATATTTCCACAGCTGTAACCAATCAAAATGCTTTGTTAATTGAAAAGTATGTGAAGTTTGGTGCGTGAGAAAGGCAGAGACCCGATATGTAGGTCATAAAAATACAATATATTAACGGAAATGACGATGATTGCAGGGTTGGATAAATTTTGACGTGTTGATAAGTCGTATTTATCTAATGCAGGAAGAATCCAGCTTTCCAATGATGTCACATTTGTTATGATTGGACGATCCTAAAACGCTTCTTTTATTCAAAATTCGACCAAACACATGTTTAGAGAGTTATGAAAACAATATTGAATTTTTAAAATATAATTAACATTAAATCCTTAGGATCCTAATATATTGAAACATAGAAATCTCACTCGCTGCCCCCCCCCCTCTTTTTTTTTCAAAGTTTAAGATGGCGCAGTGTGACACATAGAGTCTACTACCGAAAATAGTTTTATACAGCAACGATATTTTGATGCTACTTGCATAACTTGCATACATTATAAAGTCTAAAAGAGTCGTACATGTAATCGACAATTTATTGTTGTGTAATGCTGATACGAAACATTTGAAAATATCATGACTTCAACAGCTCTTAGGGACAACGTTTAAGCGAGATGACGATGGACTGCCTGCGTCTATAAATATATCTTTATTTATGCAAAGTCTGGAAAGACCCACATAATAGGTGATGAACTTATTTTACCAATTGTAAGTGCGGTGATACACACTGTTGCACAAACCAACTTTCGACATCACAAAATAATTCCACTGAGCAATAATTCAGACCAAAGAAGGATTGACGAAATAGTTCAGGGAGTTGAAAATTCTTTATGTGAGTACTGAAAAGCATCGAATTTCTCTACAGTTTGACGAGTCCACTTTACCAGGAAACGAGGCTTTACTTTTAACTAATGTAAGATTTGTAAAAGAATAGCTATTTTGACAAGAACTGACAAGAACTGTTGTTTGCTAAATGTTTGGAAACAGAAACGAAATGCGAAACGTTATTAACTGAATTAAAAATATTTTACGATGAAAAAGCTATACTCTTGACTACTATAATTTCTGTTGTTACTGACAGAGCTCCTCGATGTTTGGAAGATACCGATGCTTTCTGGTATACTTAAAACAAGCTGTACCACAATGTATAATCAGTGCAGTCTGTCATTAATCGACTTTATTTAGTTGCAAAAATATTAGTGAATGTCTGAATTGATTATGTCATTAGAGCAGTTAATAAAATCAAAAAGAATGTCTTCAATGAGATATTATTTGCTAAACTTTGATGGAAAATGATGAAGACAATTATTGTTTACTACTTCACACAGAAGTACGTTGGCTATATAAAAGTGCATGTTTAAATCAATTTTATGCTCTCTTTGATTCAGTGATGGAATTCCTGGATGGCAAAGACAAAATTTAAATAACTCAAAAATTGATATAGCCTTTATGACATATTTGTCTGCCAAATTTAACGAAACTAATTTGAAACTACAAGGGGATCAGTTAAATTTAATTAAAACTAAAAGCGCAATATCCATGTTTGTTGCAAAACATTTTCTGTTAAAAAAAATTCGGGAGAGGAGAATGTTCTCAGATTCAAAATCTCTCTAAATTTCAAAATAGAGATAAAGACTTGCCTGCCTACAGCCAAAACTTAACGGCTCTTCGTGCAGACCTGAACCAAAGATTTGAAGACATTCTTCACTTGGATATTTCCGTCGGGGTGTTGAACCCTTTTGCTCGGGGATAAACTAATATAACA
>MUZC01000207.1:544399-558843 GCA_002072015.1 Radix auricularia
TTTCTCTCTCTCTCTCTCTCTCTCTCTCTCTTTCTCTCTTACTAATACATGAATGTGTTCAACAATTTATCAATTTTTCTATCCTTTCTACACATTAACGATTTTAAGGTTTTTAAGTCTAGACTTTCAATAAATATGTGTCTGGTATTTTAATCCCATCATAGATAAAATTTCATTATTTCGCAACTATAGAAAAAAATGTAATTGGGTTTGGTAAAGGAATGGAAACAAAACTGACAGTTAAATAGTTCGTAAATACATATCTGGGATTGTTTCTTGTGACATTTGAGCTCAGAAAATGGACCACATCATAAAGCGCTTGAGCTCAGCTTGTCCAGAAAAATGGGAGGAAAGAAAATTATTTTGACTAGTCGGTGCATCACTATAAGGAAGTTAGAGCAAAATCCTATGTATTTGGCTTCTAAGTTCTAAGTACCTTCAACTTCAACAATAATAACATTCAATTTCTCGCCTTTTCTTTCACTCCCTGGCTATATCACATTCCCTCGTTATCTCCCATTCCCTCGTTATCTCCCATTCCCTCGTTATCTCCCATTCACTCTTACTCCCTCGCTATCTCCCATTCCCTCGTTATCTCCAATTCCCTCGTTATCTCCCATTCACTCTAACTCCCTCGCTTACTCTCATTTCCTCGCTATCTCCCATTCCCATTCATCCCCTCATTATTTCCCATTCCCTCTCATTCCCTCGTTATCCTTCCCACCCTCTCTATCCCATCTCTGGCCCTCTCTATCCCTTTCTCATTACGTGTGTAGGTCACCCATTGTTAGAGCACCGCTCAAGTTCAAGATCAGACTACCCCTAGAATGTAAACAGTTCCCTACACAGAGGCAAGTCAAAAGAAAACGTGACTAGTCTTTAGACACTTAAAGATATACACGATCGCTGTTGACCGCTTCCCACGTATTGCATTTTCAAAAAAAAAAAAAAAGGATTTCATGTTAATTGTTTAGTTCAAGACTAACCAAGAAATATGCAATTTATCAAAGTTAAGAGATCCTAAGTCATTTAAATCCATAGATCAAAAAGAAGTGCAAACTGTAAACGTTTGTATGACAAGGTGGCGTCTCGAGCTTACAGGTATAATAGGTTCAGTGTCATGAGAAATGGGTATTGGAACCCCGGGGCTGGTCTGTGCTGTTGGATTGAAATGTTTTATCTTAGTAAGCTTATATGCGGGTGCAGAGAGATATTTCATGTTTCTGAATAGCAAAATCAAAATCCAAGACTTTTTGCGTTAATAGTGTAACTAAGGTCACAGAAGGTCACGTTTTCAAGATTACATTGGAAGTGACAAGTAGGGTTTACAGCTGGAGTGTCACATTTAGAGTGACAAACAAGGGTCGTAATCAGAGTGACAGACAATGACAGGAAGCAGAAGGACAATCAAAGGGACATATTCAGATTGAAAATCAATGGTCGCATTCAGAAAGACAAAGAAGGGTCACATTTGGAATGACAATCAAGGTCAAAGTTTAAGTCAAACGGAAAGTTTACGGTTAATGACAGATTCACAGTTGACAGGCCTGGACATTCACAGTTGACAGGCCCAGAAATTCACAGTTGACAGGCCTGGACATTCACAGTTGACAGACGTGGACATTCACAGTTGACAGGCCCAGGCATTCACAGTTGACAGGCCCAGACATTCACAGTTGACAGGCCCGGACATTCACAGTTGACAGGCCCGGACATTCACAGTTGACAGGCCTAGACATTCACAATTGACAGGCCTGGACATTCAGAGTTGACAGGCCTGGACATTCACAGTTGACAGGCCCGGACATTCAGAGTTGACAGGTCCCGAGATTCACAGTTGACAGGCCTGTACAATTACAATTGACAGGCCTAGACATCACAATTGGCAGGCCTATGGATATTCACACTAGACAGACCCCGACATTCACAAAGACAGGTCCAAACACTCACAATTGACAAGCCCGGATCAGGTGCTAGGTTAGATTGACATTCTGCGGGTCAAATACATAGAGACTATTTTTGGCTTCCTGTCCTCTCAAAGCAATGACAAAATAAGAGCGTTTCCGTTGATTGGTGTAACAAGGCCTCGTCTATCATAGCACGTGACAACAGCCTCTTTATGTTCTCGTCATGGCACTGGCTCACTCCACCATCACACACCCTCCACATCCTGTCATTCCGTCTGTATTACATTGTTGTTGTTTTTTTATTGTTGTTGTTTTTTTAGATGTAATCAAATGCCCAATTAATGAATTCATTCTCTGGGTATCGATGCTAAAATCTCGTCTCACACAAACGGATTGTCATGTGCGACTTCCTCAGATTATATTCGAATCCGGGGCAAACGTGCCAGGTCATTGTTTAAATATGGCGGGATTACAAAATTTATGAATAAAACATCGCTCACATAAATAAGAACAAAAAAAAAAAGAAGAAAAAAATAAATCAATTTGAAGTTCATAAATATTGCATGACAACGCAATATCACGTTAGATTGATTGAAAGTGCAAACACGTCCAAGATATGACGTAATTTTATTTACGCTATGCAAATATGATCGGAGTTTACTGATACGACTTTCATCTTGTTTGAGTTAAAAATATTAAATTAAAAACAACAGCAAAATATTCGGATCACATCTATGGGGCATTAAGAGGGGGGTTGCTGAACGGGCTATAGCCAGGGGCCCCCTGTGGTTCTGGGGCCCCCAAACTTTTTAGATTGTATAATAAAAGTGTACAAATGTTTCCACCAACCATTAAAAATACAATAAATTAAATAAATTAATAAATCTTATCTATTAATCTGATCGCTATTCAGACCCGATAGTCTTAATAATCGAAAAACTTGTTTTGAATGGCTCACTAAGATTACGCAATTATAGAATATTGAATGCATATTTTTTTTAATTTACCATTTCTGTTTATCTCTGCTGGCCGTGGGGAAGTGTTTAGGCTTGTGGTGCAAGCTATGTCGGGTTCGATTCCTAGTGGTGGAATTTTTTTCTTTTATTTTTACACTCAATTTTAATATACCGGCAAACAGTCTAAACAGTTATTTCTTAGTGTTTTTTTCCATGATTAATACTTTAGGTTGGGAAGCCGTTCCCGTAGTACAGACAAAGCATGATTAAGGAACCAATGAACTATTTATTTACAGTCTTATATTAGTTGCTAGCAATCATTTTATTTAAAGGGACGCTGGCTGGATAA
The DNA here is from genome assembly GCA_002072015.1 of Radix auricularia. Lineage (NCBI taxonomy): Eukaryota > Metazoa > Mollusca > Gastropoda > Lymnaeidae > Radix > Radix auricularia. The sequence goes on from MUZC01000207.1 coordinate 547,612, forward strand.
GGTCCCCATTTGATCGCAGCCAGGGGCCCCGTGCAGTCTTAATCCGCTCCTTCATCACACGATTAAAACAAGCTGTCCAGTAGTGCCCAGGTTTCTAGCCAATGGTTTTAAGGCCAAAAGAATAAGTAGGAGATAAATGATTAAAGCAGATTCTTGTAAAGGGTTCACCTATACTTTAACACCGCGTCGTCCAAATAGTCATTTCCTCAGGCGTAGTATCTACGAATCAGGGGCGGATTAAGACTGCACGGGGCCCCGGGCTGCAATCAAACGGGGGCCCTTTCCAGCCAGCATTCTTAAAATAAAATGATTGTTAACAGCTAATATAAGACTGTAACTAAATTTTAATAATGAAAAAAAAAACGAACAAGAAGAAATAACTGTTTGATGTGTTCGCGGTATTTATAATTGAGTGTGAAAATTAAAAAAAATATTTGCCCTTGCTAGGAATGAAACCCGCCACCGGTAGCACCACGAGCCTGTACTATCTCCACACGGCCAGCGGAACATCTCGAAAATGGAAAATTTTAAAAATATAAACTATATTTTATATCATGCGACGTGAATCAATTAAAGTTTTTCGATTATTAAGTACTATCAATACTATCATGTCTGAACGCGATAAGTTGTATAGATAGTATTTATTAATTTATTATATTTTCAAGGGTTCGTGCAAACATGTGTACACTTTTATTATAAAATATAAAAAGTTTGGGGACCCCCAAACCGTCGGGGGCCCCTGGCTTTAGCCCGTTCAGCCCCCCCCCTTAATCCGCCATAGCTACGAATAGTTGTATTTTTGGTGTACATAAGCGGGTACCTAAATTCAGGAATTTCCCGGGAGTGTCCTTGCTGAAGCAAACTTAGTTTGGCTCAACATTTCGCAACAGTATTTGAAACTGAATATCAAGTTTTTGGCTAGCAAGTTTGGGCTAGATCAATAGTTATATACTGTTATTTTATGATATTCCAGTATTTTAATTAGTATGATGATTATTATGGGTAATAGGCCTATGTTTATATAAGCCTTGCGACTTACGAACACTATCGGGTCCGACTGATCGGTCGTAACTCAGTTTGGTGATTTGGTTTTATGTGAAAGGATTTTATTTTAAAAAAACATAAGTTAAATAGTTATATCATACATTTTTTTTCCATAGTTGTTATAAACAATCAGACCCACGCTTACACGCACACACATACCATAATATCCTCCATCCTCAGACCCACACTTGCACGCACACCATAATATCCTCCATCCTCAGACCCACACTTACACGCACACACATACCAAAATATCCTTGAACCTCAGACCCGCACTTACGCACACACATACCATACTATCCTCAGACCCACACTTACACTCATGCTCTAACATACTCTCACATATCAAAAGAATCATTCCATCCTAGTAGTTACATCCGATAGTAAGGGGAGGAAATTCCGTAGAACCACAATGAAACATGCCATGTTTCCATAGCAACTATCTTGGTGTATTGCCCTACCTGCCCGTCTTCACCAACCTTATTCAACCCTCCCCAACATATACATTAAGGAATAAACGTTTACTATTGCGACCTATCTCTCATACAAATCTAGCATTTCTTGGCCATAATATAAACATAAAATCACTGTGATTTCAGACCGGACCAAACATTTTGTTATGCCTTATACACAATGTAAAAAGTATAAACTCTAAATAACTTCTTTAAAGCGCAATTTATCTATTAATTTCGCCATCTGCGTTGTTTTAGAATAAAAGAAATAATTGAAGCCGTGTTGGATTGAACATAGCGACAATGATGCCTTTACAACAGGACTGTTGAGTTTACCAGTCAAATTTCAACTATAAACAACGCTGGGAGTTGCTTTGAACCTGAAATAATTGTTTGAAAGGAACTGACTGAACGGGTGGGCTTAACTTGAAAAAGACACAACAAGACTCACCCAAACGCTACTCAATAACTTCCTTTCTACCTTGCCTGATTGAAGTGCTCCCCCCCCCCCAAGCCACCGAACTTCTTTCATTTAGAACTTATGAGACAACTCAGCACCAACAACAAGGCCTGGCCACAACAAGGGTACATAACTCAGCACCAACAACATGGCCTGGCCACAACAAGGGTACATAACTCAGCACCAACAACATGGCCTGGCCACAACAAGGGTACATAGCTCAGCACCAACAACATGGCCTGGCCACAACAAGGGCACATAACTCAGCACCAACAAAATGGCCTGGCCACAACAAGGGTACAAAATCCAAACACCAAAAAACGTTCCTTTAATTAAGATTTCAAAAACAACATCATTTAAGGCAAACAACATCATTTAAGGCAAACAACATCATTTAAGGCAAACAACATCATTTAAGGCAAACAACATCATTTAAGGCAAACATCATATAAGGCAAACAACATCACATAAGACAAACAACATCATATAAGGCAATGACTTGAATGCATGTACTAAAATGGTTTATTCTAATTTAGTTAATATGTGCAGAATGCTATTTATTTAATGCAGTCGTTTTAACTCTCCAACATAATTTTCTTGTGTTTATATAACGATATTGCAAGGAAACCTCTCTTCATAACTTGCCATCGTATCTTCCCTTTAGATGCCACCAGAGTTGCCAAGAAATACGACTGTCGCTACATAGAGACGTCGGCAGCTTTAAATCACCATGTGGACGAACTGCTGGTAGGAATCCTCAGCCAGATCCGGGAACAGGTCGGGCTTTCTGCTAACAAACTGTCCCCGCCCAGCGAAACCAAACACAGGTCACGGTCCAAGTCCCCTGGAAAGGCGATCACAGAGTTCTTCTCCAAGATTTTTGGCGTCCACGACAAGAAAGCAAAGTCTTGCGAAACGTTGTTTGTGCAATAATGCCAGTGTTTCATGGTGATGTGTGCGTGTCGGTGTGTCATGGTAATTTGTGTCATGGTCTTATGTGTACCTGCGTGTCATGGTCTTATGAGTGGGTTGTCACACCACTGCTTTTGCTGTAATGCCAGTGTGTCATGGCCATGTGTGTACCAGTGTGCGATGATCATCTGTGTGTCACTGTGCCATGGTCATACGTGTGTCAGTGTGCCATAATCATCTGTGTGTCTGTGTGTCGTGGTCATCTGGTTGTCAGTGTGTCATGGTCATACGTGCCTCAGTGTGTCCCACCACTGTTTGTGAAATAAACTGTATGTGTAGCCTTTGTCATATCAGATTAATGAAATCGTATGTCAGGTTTATAGCAATTTTAATCGTGACATTATGAAATGCATCAATTTGTTCTTTGTTGATTGCAAGAATGTTTTTGTCCAACTTTATATTTAAGTATGTTGTTTGGCATTTGTACATAAACTTGATTTACCCATGCATTAATTTTTTAAATTTTATTTTGATTCTTTTGACAATGTGATTTCTAAGATATACTGGCATTTTATTTTAAGAAAGTTAAATTTATAAGATAAAACAAAATGAGCAAATCTAAGATAATTCTGGTCAATTCCTACGTTTGGGGAATTTTTGTATATTTTTAGTCCAACCTTTACGGGAAATGGATTCCAGCGATTGGGTCAATTTTAGAAATCTATGATAAACATAGTCGGTTGCATTATTCAATATTTTACAATAACATTAGTTCGTAAATCATCTTCGTGAAAAGATGCTAAGTTTTAGTGATATCTTACATAGGATGCCGATGATTGAATGCAGAATACTGAACTCCTTTGCGGTAATAACTAGAACAATATCAATATAAATCACTATTCAAGCAGATAGGAGCTTCATATTTTAAATAGTACTCACTCTTGTGTAAGTGAGTTTTAATTTTAAAGATAATTATGATAATTTAATAGCTTCTACGAAAATTGAAACAAATACCCACTAAGAACCTGGTGAGTTTGTTTGTGATGATAACAACTTAAGGCTCTTGTTTGACATTTAAAGTGTTTTTCGTGATTTAGAAAGAGCATTGTAAATCACATAATTTGAATTACATCACATGATATTACATTAATAGTATAACACACAATCTTTGGGGTGACAAATAAAATTATACACAATGACATCAGACAGTATGAAAAGCATCATTCGAGCAACTTATATGTGCAGGCCGACAAAATGGTTGTAAGTAAAACTACCCCCTTGCCTCCTCTCATCACTATTATGTTTGGTATGTTGAGTATGTAGCCCCATACAAGAATCAAAAAGTTAATTCATGTATTAATTATTAAGCCAGTTTCATTAGCCAGTTGTGTATTTACTTTTTTATGTATGGATTATATGGTTTAATGCGTTACATGTATAGCGTTATTGGATTATATGAGTTGATTCCCTTACATGTTACACGTGGAGGTGTTTTGTATATAATCTGTGTTCAAGAATGAGTCGAATAAACGTTTATAAGGTATAGACTGTGTGAAGGGGGGGTTACTTCAAGCCAATTGATTCATTACGGTTGTAAATAACCTTGCGCAATCATTGTTGCAAACAATCATAACTTTAAAGAAGCGTGTCTTATCACGGCTGTGCAATAATTGCCATAACCTTGATCGTATTTTAAACAAATTATTTTATCTTGTCCAAACTTGGTTGTCAACAACATGATCATTTAATATAAGTTGTGCCCTTTATCACTTTGTCCTGTCAAGATAGCAAATCGACTTGTCACTCACTTGTCTCGATCGCATTTCATTCAAGTGAAAGTCCAAACTTGACCACAACCCCCCCCCCACTTCCCGTCTTTTGACGCCATCCCAATCTGACCCCCATCCCAAATCAAGCCAGTCTCAACACCCCCAGCATTAATGTTAGACCCCATTGTTCTATATATAAATGTGACATGTTTAGTTCTGCTGCTGTCAAAGATACAGGGTTTTTATTTGTGTCGTTTATTATCTCCTTTTGTTGAAGATTTTAAAACAGGCATTGTAAAATACGGATTGAAATTTGTGCCCCGTTGTTTGACATTCTTTGCTTGTCCGTTCTACAGCAATATCAACATTTGAACCTGCTGTGAAGACCTAAACAAATTATATTAAAACAGAAGATAAAACTTGGCGTTTTTATTTTTTTATTCTAAACTTCGACTAAATTAATAAAGTCTATATGTTATTTTTACTTTTATTATTTTTATGGGCGTTTTGATTTTATTTTCTATTTTTAAAGATTTATAGTTTATAAACCTGTATTGACTTGGACTAAATTAAAGCAACAAAAATTATGCAATGCTTTTGAATAGCATTAAATCTTATATTTCTGGTGCTTTTTAAAGTTTTTTTTTAAATTATAGTCTAAATATCAGTAATAATTCATGTACTTTTAAATTGAAATATTTAACTCTGACACTTCAGTTGGGCGAGTCCATTCGTGGTAATGAATGTTCATTGTCTCTGTTATATTATAAAATTTTAATACGGTCTCAATATATTTTTTAGTTGAGGGGTATTGTTTAAATGTGAAGGTCGGTGAATGTTTGTTGTTGTTTTGTCGGATAGAAAAATAGGGTAAATTATTTGGAAAGAAAAAGATGAGTTTATTTATTTATTTCTATATATTAGACTTACGCACCAAATACAGTCACCCATCAGCATTGGCAATGTCAACACTCAATCATGATATCTATATAAGCGTAGGACTCGATAATTAATCTTTTGTATAGAGGGGGTTCTGTAATAAGATAATATAAAATAAGATGAAGAGATAATACGAGTTACAAACAAATAAAAAGTTATTCATACTCAATATGCATATATGGATGTTTTAAACGACCTATTTAAATATCCCTGAGCTTATGTGATCACGTGATCATATCAGCATTGGAATACACTTTTAGTTGATTGGCTAAAATATCCCTGAGCTTATGAGATCACATCAGCATTGGAATACACTTTTAGTTGGTTGGCTAAAATATCCCTGAGCTTATGAGATCACATCAGCATTGGAATACACTTTTAGTTGATTGGCTAAAATATCCCTGAGCCTATGAGATCACGTGATCACATCAGCATTGGAATACACTTTTAGTTGATGGCTAAAATATCCCTGAGCTTATGAGATCACATCAGCATTGGAATACACTTTTAGTTGATTGGCTAAAATATGCCTGAGCTTATGAGATCACATCAGCATTGGAATACACTTTTAGTTGGTTGGCTAAAATATCTTATAAGCTAGTCTCAGGGCCGGACTAACACTCCGTCTTTTTTTGCAAATGCATGGAGGAAAAAAAATCGAGAGGCGCAAAATTCATTTTATGTAAATGCGGAATAGGAAAAATGAATTTAGAAAACAAGTGCACAAAAATGAGGCCATAAATCTATTTTTTTATAGTAGACATTATAAAATTATCATTTTAAATGATAAACTATTCATATCTATTAAATCATAAAGTAGACAAATCGATTTAAACCCGGGCTGCAGTGAGTTTATGACGAGAGGCTATATCGTTCTATGTCGCAAATAGTGTAACTAGGATATTTTGCGCCCAGCAAAACATTGTTTAAAAGTTATAAAATTGGCACCCCTGACCCTTTCCGTTTCATCAAATATTACAACAATAGAGCGTTGTAAGCCTCATGTTTTGCTCTCTTGTGCCTTGGAGCCCGGGGACATATTTACATCACTTTGTTACGACTTGGGCCGGCGCACAGTACAAAGGGGTATAACCTTGATTTCCCTAATGATAAGAGCAGACGTTCACATCAAACAATCATATAAGATGTCTTTGCTGTGGAGAGAAAATTAATAGAAATAGTTGGTGTATTCTGTAGCTAAAGATTCTGTTTATTCTTGCCTCTACTGCAAAATGTTTGCATTCACTACATCTTTTTTAGCAAACATTGGTTATGGAGCTTGGCAGCATATAGTACTAATCCTTTAAAAATCATAAAACTTCACTCACACGCACATGTGCACACACACAAAATCCAAAAGTCCAGTCTTGAACTAAGTTTAAGTGTTCGTTTTGAGCTTCGCCAACAAATAGATGCTACTTCTCAAAGATTTTGGAATGCAAAAACTCATCATTGGACTCTTTTTTTTAACGGGTATTTTCGATCGTCAAACTTTAAATTATGCATTATCTGCTTTTTGTGCAGGGAAAGCAAAGAAAATTTAAATGAACACGATCAGAGGCGTCACTATGGTTTGTGCCACCCAGTGCGGTAGTTCATGGTGTCACCCCCTAAGGACTAAACCCACAGACCTCCTCCGAGCCTCCCAGTGCCAAATAACGGAAACATATAATTTTACTCTTTTTCTGTCACCCTTTGTTATGGTGTCACCGGTGCGGTTCTCACCCCCTCCCTCAAGTGCACAATCTGAAAATGATCATGGAATATGTATAAAGATAGTCCAACTTTTAGCTGAATTTGATCCTCTCGTGTAGAAGCATGTGAGAAGTGCATTAAATAAGCAACATAAAGAAACACAATCTTGATTAATACCATACAAAATGACACAATTAAACTAACTGCAAGTAATATCAAGACACATATTGGATGAAATGAAACAAATATCAAAATATTACTCAATTACTTAGATTGAAAACCAGAATTAAGTAAAAGAGAGCAAATGACAAAAGGTATGTGTCGATTGAACAAGAAGACATAAGCATTCATGAACATTTGGGGTCTTTCTTTCGATTGAAAGATTGCCTTTGGTAAACATAAGTTACCAAGTCTATATTAATATGAAAGACCAACGACATGATGACATGAGAGGTCAATTATATGTTAACGGGGCGAACTTGAAAGGAGAACGTTTGGGGGTGCAAGCAAGGATTAGAAACATCACCCCTGGTGCATTTATTATACCATCTGGTAGCCACTTTCTTAAACTGTTGATAAATGATATTTTAAAATCATCCTTTGAAGGAGCCAACTTCTTTTGTTAAAAATGTGTAATTATTTTTTCTTCACTAAATTTTAGACTGCATGCCCATAAATATGAACTAAAAGGTTTTAGGTCTTCTGTGATTTTGGAAAATTGCATAGATTTTGAAAGCCCTTTAACAGATGGAGAATCAGTGGATAATACATTTTCTAATGAAATATCAGGGGGTGTGTTCTCTATTGCATAAATATTTGGAACCTTTGGAAGTTTTGAAATTCATAACAAAATTGAAATATGCTCCAAACTTGGGCGATGCTCTTGGAATTTTAGTAAAACGTCATTAAATAAATTGAAAGCCAGTGCTTCTCAAATTTTTTCGTATTTGACGACCGCTGCATTGTTTGTTAGCTGTTAGCTATGTCTTGGCAACTAAACATTTTTTTTTTAAAATAATATTTTATAAAAGAAGCCGAATTCATACTCAATCTTATAGGGCTTTAGGCTAAGGCCATGTAGGGACTCATTTCGCTATCACGTCAGTACAGGGAAAATCACGTCAAAACGGGGAAACAATGCACCGGTATCTGGTGAAATGGAAATACAGAGTGATTACTCACACAGCTGTGGGAATAATGTCTGCGTTATTTCACACAGTGACGCATGCGCATTGGTGTCCATTTGAACAATCGATAGTTACCATCTTAAAAAACGTAACTTGCACATGAGCGAATGGTTGGGTCCATGGTGGCTGTCTTATTGTATTGGTGGATCGAATCCCTTGGCCATCAGATACATTTTTTTTTTTTACAAATATTTATAATTTTAAACCAAAAGGAGGGTGTTTGTAGTTTGTATAACTTATGCTATTATAATGACATTTCCACAAAATTTTTATTATTTTTCCCCCAGACCTGAGGTTTAAAATGACAAATTATTCAGGCAGTAGGCCTAATAGTAATAAATGAGATATACCCATATAAATATTTTTTTATCAAACGCAAGGAGCGGGGGTTAGGAAAATGTCATATTATAAATGGCTTCAAAAGATAGCAAAATCACCGGTACTAAGATTAGAGGTTATTGGTTATATGACGTCACGCACTAGGGGGGGAGACAGACATTTATGACGGGGGGGGGGGGGGGGTTAAGTGTTGAAGAAAGTAGGCGTCACATCAAAAAAGGACAACTTCAAATAAAAGTTTTTCTTAAATATTGGATTGTTTAAAATTTATTTATTAATTATTGACGTTTTACATGGATTCACGAGTGTTACGATATTAGAATGCAGACTTACACTAAGTACATACTTAACTTTACATGACAAAAAAGTTACTTGAGATAAGCTCAGCTTCAAATAGAAAAAAAAACTGCTTTCAAGCGGGTGGGTGAGGGGGGTTGCAAATTTTTGACGACGGGTTGAAAAATTAACAAAATTGCGTGATGTCATTTGTGGACGACGCCTTAGACTCAGTGGCGTAGCTAGGGGGCGGAGGGGGCGGTCCGCCTCGGGCGGCACTCATTCAGAGGGCGGCTTTGGTGGGCATTTGAAAATCTAAGCCGTTTCCGAAAAAAAAAACTTTCTCTTTTGAAGGGGGAAAACCAAGATGAAACAAAAATATTCTTAATTTTGAGTCTTAATTAACGGATTCGAGCAACATTTGTTTTATTACACAGTGGTTGTCATAACTAACGCAAAATGTAAAAATTTTAAATTGCTCAAAAAGGTAAGGTGAAAAATTAAGTGGTATACGTCACCGATGGCGCTTTTAAAAGAAAACTGAAAAAAAAAAAAAAAAAAAAAAAAAAAAAAAAAAAAAAANCCATGACAATTTTTGCGTAACTTATATTACTTTTCAGGTTTCATAAAGTTATTGTAAGGTAACTTATTAACTTATGAAAAATTGACATCTGAAGTAACTAGTAAAACGAGATCAGATGCTGGAATTTTACTCAGTTCAATGCAATCTTTTTCTTTTCTGTGTTATCTCAATTTATGTGAACTCGTATCTGTTTCAAATTAATGCAAACATATTTCATGGAACAAAGATATTTGTATTGTACTAATACAGAACGCTGTTACAGAGAGTTGGAGATATCAATTGAGCACCGGGTTATAAGGAGAAAAATATGAGTGGGGAAAATTCAGTAGACGTGGTTCTATTTTTCGAGCAAGAAGTACAATGAGAAGTGTTTTTATCCATAGATGTAATTATAAAAGAAAAGAAAAGAACGCGCTGATGAGTTACGTGTCCTTGCAAAGAAATATTCGTGTATAATACCATTTAACCTCGTAAATGAAGAATTTGAATAAAAAGAATATTTTTTTTATTTACAATGATAAAGAATTTTTCGATATTGAAACAGAAAGGATCCAGGTTTTCATGGCATTCCACAGGGCGGTCTTAGCATTTGCGGGGCGCTATGTAGCTTAGTATGCGAAAAGGATTGCGCGGGGCCCAATTCGGGTAAAGATAATGTATTAATGAGGATTATTAGTGAAACTTAAGATAGGTGGGACCTATGAAAGCGCGGGGCCCACTCCGACTGCATAGGTTGCAGTAGCCTAAACCAGCCCCGGCTGTACCCACACTACAAGAAGAGGCATTATGTTAAAAAAACGGGGGGAAATCCCCTTTGATCTATTAAAATATATTCAACAGTATAGATTGGAAAATTCTTTACCCAAAATTAAAATTTGGCTAAGAGTTTTTTTGCTATCAATGTATCTAGTTGAAGAAGAAATTATATTCGCTCCACAATAAGTTATTTAAGACAACAAAATCTTGCAATATTGTCCATAGAATAAGATATTACAAATAATTTAAATTTGATAACATAATACACGATTTTTCTACTATAGAAGCTAGGTAAGTAGGTAAATGTAGAAATAATAAGAAATGTGTTTACTCACTGATGTATACAATGTCTTTGTTTATTCAAAAAAAAACAACAGCAACATCTATTTAAAAATAAAAGCATATTAATTGTAAATGTTTAGGGGCATGCATTTGTATGTTTTGTCTCATTTGAGGGTTAGGGGGGCCAACGGCTACAATAACTTTCTTGTGGCCTTCAAAACAATTATCTTGTATTTTTATAAATGTGTATTTATAGGTAAATCATCTCATGAGAGACCCCTTTTATTTAATACTTACAAAGATAGGGCATGCTGTGGTAAAATTCTCCCCCACCTCATACAATGTGCATCGTTTCAATTACAATTATTTATTCATGTTTATTAATTTATAAAAACCATCATATGATTGACTTAAGGGGCCGTCCATAAATGACGTCATGTGATTTTGGCTTATTTTTTACCCACAGCCCCCTCGTCACACGGAGTTACGAAACGAAAACTTAGACACCTTCCTCAATGTGACGTCACAAAGACCCCCC
>MUZC01000207.1:564084-575084 GCA_002072015.1 Radix auricularia
GACATCAATAAATTTATTGTGGCCTTTAGCAAAATGTGTATATCATCTTATTCGGCCTATTTTATTAATGCTTACAGAAATATGGCATGGAATTGTTAACATGTTACACAACTTTTACTTTTACAATGTAGATCTACTTCCTTTCAATTACAATTATTTATTAATGTTTATTAATTTATAAAAAAAACCATCATACGATTGACTTAAGGGGCCATCTTCAAATGACGTCATGCGATTTTGGATGATAATTTACCCCCTTCCCCACCTCCAGGTCATACGTCGTCACAAAAACTTAGACCCCATCTTCAATGTACCATCACAAAGCTTCCCCCCCCCCATAAAAGCCGTATTTTCTATTTGAAAATCAGCATGTTTCCAATTCATTTTTTGTCAGTTAAATATTTTTAGTGTAAGGCTGCACTCTAATATCGTAACACATGTAAAACCATGTAAAACTTCATTAAATTAAGTTTCGTTAATCATATATTTAAGTGGAACATTTATTTGAACTTGCGCGTTTTTATGTGACTTTAAATGTGTGACACCCTCTCCCACCCCCCACATGTGTAACGTCACTTATGGACTCCCCTAAAAGGGCGGCAAATTGGAGACCGCCCCGGGCGACAAAAGCTCTAGCTACGCCACTGCTTAGACTTGACTTAATAACTACACGTGCAATGGAATATTTTTTCTCTACATGTTAACAACACTAAGACAAGTAAAATTAATTTTAAAATAAAACTACAACCATTAAGATCGATATTATTATCATAATCATAATGATTAATGATGTTCACATTAAGGCTGTAGGCTATATAATAAGTCTATAAACGTTTCAATATTAATAGCTTTTAGCCGAACGACCTATAGATTAGTATGCTTTTAATTTAAAGCCAGTATAACTGTTATATTTTTTGGCTGTTGGAATAACGCTGACAATATTCACACACGCTTGCCATGGAAAAATTCTTGCCGGTCGTCAAATACGAAAAAAGCTTGAGAAGCACTGGCCTTCAATTTATTTAATGATGTTTTTCATAGCTTCACACGTGTTAAGATATTGCAATGCAGACCTACATTAAATAAAAAATTAAATGACAAAAAAGTGATATGAAAATGATATATGTACTATCTTACCTACGTGCATATGTATGAATGTATGTATGTACGTATGTATGTACTTATTTATGTGTGTGTGTATGTATGAATGTACGTATGTAGGTATGTATGTACGTATGTAGGTATTTATGTACATATGTATAGGAGCAATTATAGCTTAATTCTAAACCCATAGACCTCTTCCGATTCTTCCAGTGACAAATAACGGGAAAATACATGATTTACATTTGGTGTCACCCCTTATGATAGTTTCATCCGGTGCAGTCAGCACCACCAACATCCAACCGCCGGTTGCGCCTCTGCGTCTCAATACACCCCACATAGCCCACATGTTTAAAAACACAAACACTTTTCTGCGACTTCAACAGTAGATTTAAACTGAGTCTGCTGAACTTTTTTAGCCGATAGCAAGAAACTTTCTCACTGTCTGAACACCTGAAGTTTGTGCGACTTTACACCACAAACCCATGCTCTCAAAGACATAATCATTGTTTTCTGAAACAAAACAACTGTCTTTATACAACTTAAAACTTCCTGTGGGTCAATTAGTACATTGGAACAAAAAAAATTCAATAAATTAAGCAATTTTTCAAAATTTGTTACTGCCCTGTCAAATGGTGTGGCCCTCACATCTCTTTATATCTACACTAACACCATAAGGTGCATTAAATTAACACGTTTAAATATTACTAAAATAAAAATGTAACTAAATGTTATTCCTTTAATTTTGAAGGATCTCCTTGTGTTATAGTGAAAGTGTAATGGGGACGGATTTATTTTGGGGAGACATTATTTTACAGGGTAGGGAGAATTTATTTACACTTACGAGATAATATTGTTTCCCCCGAGGGTTTGTTTTAAATAGATTCTCGGGGGAGACTCTGTATACTGGATACTGTATGGTGGATGATCTAAGAAGTACGTCTTAAGGAACAAGAACGGTGTTTTTATCCTGATGTCTATCCTACATGTGGAAGAAAATCAGCAGTCCCGAGCCTGCGCTCTTCATGGGGCTTCCCGGAAAACCCCCTCAGCCCTCTGGCCCTCTAATTGTCGTAAAAACTGAGAAGCCCTCCCCCGGAACGGTCGCTGCTACAAGCGGCCGCCTGGGCGTCCAGAACACTAGGTCGTAAACGCCTCACACTAAAGTGTGCCTCCCGAGGGAGGTGTGGAATTTCTTACTATGACTCGCTATCAACAAAGTATCACTTTGGCGACACCCCGGCAAAGCTTACGAGTCTCAATGGTTAAGATCGCCGCAAAGCGGGGGATCATCAATGACCTACCTAGGGTTTAACCCCCACCGGAAGGTTTCATCAGAGCTGGCGTCCAAAAGCGTTTCCTAGCGGTACCTTTTGCTATTCCGTACTGGCGCTCCTGGCCCTAAACCGGCACCGCTCAACAGCGTTGCTAGTTAATTGAGGGGGACGAAACGGTCACTTCGGAGTAACCCGACCCTCAACGGGTACTTGGTTTTCATCATCGGCATTGCATCTAAATGCTTTGCCTAAGATCCGTACAGCGACTGTAATCATATATGACTAGCGCCTAATTAACACCTAACAACGGTCTTCGGCTGTCCACTGTAATAATTAATGGATCTAGATCTACACTCATAAAGGTTAACTCAGGAGTTCCACAAGGAACTGTCCTAGGTCCCTTACTATTTTTAATTTATATAAATGACTTACCCAACAATATCTCAACAGGAACAAAAATTAGGTTATTTGCAGATGATTGTATAATCTATAGGACAATCAAGTCAGAACAAGATAGCAAAATTTAAAAAGAGACTTAGATGAATTAATAAAATGGGAACCTAACTGGAGTATGTCCTTCCACCCAGAAAAATGTCAACTGCTAAAAGTAACCCAAAAAAAAATAAAAAAAATAAATAAAAAAAAAATATAAAAAAAAATAAATGAAGTTATTAAAAAATCAAACAAAACCTTAGGCTTTATAAAATGAAACTTTTACAAATGTAACAAAGATATAAAACTAAAATGCTACCTCACCCTGGTGAGACCTATACTAGAATATGCATCTTCTGTATGGGACCCATCCACCAAAGAAAATATTGATAAGTTAGAACAAATCCAAAAAAGAGCTGCCAGATTCATTACTGGAGAATATTCAAAACTGACAAGAGTAACACCATTAGTTAAATCATTAAACCTTGAAACACTAGAGGATAGAAGAACCAAGAGTAAATTAGTAATTATACATAAGGCAATTAATTCTAATTTAGAAATACAACACAAAGATAACTTAATACAACCCTCAGATAGACATAAAGATAAAAACACCTTTCTTATTCCATATGCAAGAACAAACACATACAAGTTTTCTTTCTTTCCGTCCGGTATTCGGGCGTGGAATGGGTTGTCTGAAGAAACCAGGAAAGCCAACACTTTATCATCATTTAAAACTCTAGTAAGAATACAGGACTAAACACAAACCATATAAATACGTAGGACGCAATAATCTTATGTACAGAAGGAGCGTCTGTAACATATAAGATAAGATAAGATAAGATAAGATAAGATAAGATACGTAGAGGTTACCCCTTCTCGACAGCCTGATGTCTATCTGAGAGTTGTATTAAGTTATCTTTGTGGTGTATAAAATTATTAACGCTGCAAATCACAATAGAAGTTTTCATCCGCCAATCTTGTCTTATAAATTAATTATTCCTTTATTTAGAATTATAAGAATAGCCTAACAAGGGGCCGTCCATAAATGACGTCACGCACCTAGGGGGAGGGGGGTCACACTTTTGTAACGATGCGTGACGTGGGGGAGGGAGGGGGGTTTAAGAAATGTGACGTCACATCGAAAGGGTAACTTTAAATAAAACTTCCACTGAAATATTTTGTCACTTAAAATTTATTTACGATTTTTTTTAAATTCAGTGCTTCTCAAAGTGCCGGTTGATAGGTCATCACGCCGGTTGGCGTAAGTTAACAAGACACTAAAATTAAATATAATTATAATTGTATAATTCTTAAGTTTGAGAATCCACAAGAGAACATATGAAATTGTAACCCTAAGTCGTTTGATGTTAACATCAAAGCTTTTGTGATGTTAGAGCAGTTTCGTTTGGTTCACTCGCGGCAGGAGTCTGCGAACTTTTCTTTGTTGGTTATCCCCCCCCCCCACCGAAACTGCTACTGGTGAGTTTTTACAAACAGGACAAGTGTCTAAAAAGATCTGAATAGGATTATATGTAGATATTTTAATCCAAAACGACAACGAATATCCATTTGGGCGGTGGGTGGGGGAGGGGAATCTATTTGATACAATAATAAAAGTTTTAAGTTTGATATCGCTTTCGATTGGTTTTTGGCCAAACGCCTCTGGCCATTCTAAATATAATAATAAATGTGTCCATTTAAAATTAGTCAAAAGTATTCACTAACTTTATTGAACGCATGAAATTCTCGACATCGCAATTTGAGAGGAGCACAAATAACTTTCTTCTGAATTCAGTTTTAAGGCATTAATTTTAAATTTAACAGAAAGGATACTTGATACAGTCAAGTCATGTTGATTAAGATTATTGTCACTTTTGTCAATATAAATGAAAGTAGGTTGGATTTAGATGTCTTCGTATAGTACGTAAATAAGAAATCTGCATAGATAACAAATTTAACAAATGCATTTTCTGGAAGGAACCAGTTCAATGTTGGGCATATGTTACCAAGCGTACACATACACGTGGCGTATTTGAATATACCTAGTGTAGTGTAGTGAATGTTATATTATATGTCCCAAATAAGTCTGCATTAGCTCCAAAAATTTCCTTTTGACCCCAGATGTTATTTTAAAAAATTATTATTTTAAAATGTTTTTTTTAATAAACAAAGAAGTTACAAGTAATGATTTATAGTCAATGCTTAATTTGTATGCATTAAAATAAAATACAATCTAAGGATGTTAAAACATTTTTTTTTAAAGGCGGTTTTAAAAGTTAAACGGTTTGAAAAAAACGGACCGGTTCAATAGGATACCTAAATATTAAAATTATAAAAGTTTATATTAACAATACTGTTAACCCAAAAGTAGCGGATTCTAGCAAATTTTCTATGCCCACAATGATTGAGCATTAACCCCAAGAGTTCCCTTTTTTAACTCAAATTAGATAATTTATTGGTGACATTATATTTACAACTGTTGTGTGCTGAAGAAGAAAGAATTGAAAAAAAACAAAACAAACAAACAAACAAACAAACTTGTGAGCTTCGGAGTTTAAAGTTATGATAATGTTGGATATTTTAAATAATGTCATAGTATTTCAGTCCTCAACTTGCAAGAATTACTGTATTTTGCGACGCACAAGATGACACCCTACTTTCCTGCACAAATGTGGGGTTCATACAGAGTGGGCCATTTTCTTCTTCCAGCGTCTTCCTAATAATTTTAGAAAACATGACATGTGATATCAATGTGATAATTTTACATCAAATGCCTTTGATGTGCAGGGAAACTGTCATTAGAAGATCGACATTAATTTGAGGAATTGTTTTGTATTTATATCTTCTAGGTCTATAAACAATGCAATGATCCTTGTAATATCAATAGTCACATTCGCGAGCTTAATCGCGAAGGTTAATCACATCAATGGTTTTTTGACAATACCGCTGCATTGTTCGTTAGCTGTCTTGCTATGCCATGGCAACTAAACATTTTTTAAAATGTTATATATAAAACAAGCAGAATTCATACTTAATCTTATAGAGCTTTAAGCTATGTAGGGGCTCATTATGCTATCAAATAAGTACAGAGAAAATCATGTCAAAACGGGAAAAGAATGCAATGGTACATGGTGAAATTGAAAAATTCTTGCCGGTCGCCTGATACGAACAAGTTTGAGAATCACTGGCTTACAAGTTATTTAATTTATTTAATATCTTTACATAGCTTCACTCATGTTACGATAATACAATGTAGACCTACAATAAATAAATACTTACATGACAAAAAAGTGATTTGAAACATTCTTATTTTCAAATAGAAAATTTTTTTAGGGGGGGGGGTCAAAGTTTTGTGACGTACTTTTTGAAGGGGGGTCGACGATTTTGTGACGACGCGTGACGTAGGGGGGGGGAGGGGGTAAAAAATCGGCCAAAATCGCGTGACGACATTTATGGATGGCCCCCAAAGCCTAGAACAAACCAATGACCAAGAGTGCCAAGACACTATACTGTCCATACGGCATAAGGCTACAATAATAACATTATTATTGCTGTTTTTAAATTATTTCTAACCTATATTTATAGTTTTATATTGACAAATTTGGGCTTATTGAAAAATTATTTAGTCAATCACAAAAGTTGTCATTCCTTTAATTGTTTAAATTACTTATTATTACGAATTTGCCGTTTAGCCGATTTACCGGAGATTATTGACTCAATATAGCAACCAGATAGCGAATGTTTTGCCTTCACTTTTAGTGTACGGATCCAAGAAGAGGAAGTCGTGACTACGTTTATGCGCAGGCGCAAGATCAAGTTTTGTTCCTTTTTTCCGGTTTCTATATTGTTGAGAGGTTGGTTCTATTGATGTATTTGAGTTAAAAATTTTATCCATCAAAATCTATGTAAAACTAATAACAATCTTACATGAATAAAATTGTATTTTATCATTTATTGAAATCTGTTAAGCTATGTTGAATAGATATATCGACCCATTAGCACTATCTCTAATTTATCTGTTTGAATAAAGATGGGTCTACTGATTTAACATAATTGTTTCAATAACAACTTTTTAAAAAAAGTTCTTAAAATGTTAGCGATTGTTAAGTTAAGCAACCCCCAAAGACTTTTTAACACATTGGTTAATTTCTCAACATATAATTAACTCTTTACATTTTCCCCTGCTCCTTTCAGCCTTTAAAACATGGCTCCTAAGAGAAATAACATAGTGCCCAATGGCCATTTCCATAAGGATTGGCAGAGTATGGTTAAAACTTGGTTTAACCAGCCAATGAGAAAAAAACGCAGAAGGGCTGCCCGTGCTGCCAAGGCTGCTGCTATTGCTCCAAGACCTGTAGCTGGTCTTCTGAGGCCCATCGTACGCTGTCCAACGTTCAAATACAACTCAAAGCTCAGACTAGGACGTGGTTTCACACTGGATGAACTTAAGGTAGGTACAAGGATACTTCATTTTTCTGCTTATGTAAAATCTTAAGGCTGAAGTGAAGAGTCTTGACCATGTCACAACGCTACCGGTTGCTGGAGATGAGTTATACAAATTCTAAAAGGATTTTCAAAAATGGAAGGTTTTAGGGTTTGGATTAGGTATAGCTTTAGTGGGTACTTCGATACTAGGTACTTGGATAAATCATTTTTCACTTTGTGAAAAATCTTTGCTGAATTATCCGCCCCTTGTTCAACTTTTTGTCCACTTAAAAATGTAAACAATGTGCATGTGTGTAAAGAAAATTGCACTTTTCTGGGTAATTTCTTGATGAAATTGGATGTGGTATATATCATTTTAAAGATAATTGGATGCTGAACATTACAAACTATGTTCTCAAATTTTTTTGTGCTGAATTTCATTATTAAAATGTAATTAATTGGGTAAGTGTAAATTAACTACATAAAATAATATAAATATCTTTAAGATTCGCCATCACTCGCGATTTTAATGGTAACTACTGTTTTCAGCATCCAAATATCTACAAGAATTGATAAAGTCCCATCACCCCCAACCTCCCCCAAATATTAAAAAAAATTTATCAAAAAAATCACCACATGGTTTTTTCCCTATTTTTCAAGATGGCCGACATTTTCTTCTATGTACCTCAGCCAATTATTTTCAAATTTGATCTAATCTAGCGGCTAAACAATATTAATAACACTATTTTAAGTTACTTAAGGTATAGAAGACTAACTAACAAGCAATATAAATAGATATTTCATTTGCATTTTTAAATACTAAATTGTTTTCCCGAGATATAAAAAAATGTAATGTTTAAGGGCCACTCGACTACATCAACCAGTATTAAACAAGGATTTTTGTCAATTATTTTTCTCCTTTTCAACACGAACAGTTTGATGTGCTTGACTTAATATTTTGGATAATTATTTTTAAGTTGTGCTCAATTTAAAATATCACATATGCAAATTTGACGGCCATTTTGAATATTAATGAGTCAAACTTGCGTAATTCACGATTAATTTTAGGACGCTTGTTTTGGCAATGATATGACGAATGCGGAAATATATGGTTTGTTATGGTTATCTTCAGTCATTTCTGAAATAACTTTAATTAACTGGTATTTTAAACAGCTATCTCAGTCTCACTGCCCAATTTTCACTTTTGTCTGTTTTATATTTTCTTATATGTCTCAATTAGCGGAGTTATCCCAAAATAATTCACTAAAAAATTCATAACTTTCTTTAGAAATAACATAAAACTATAATTTTGGTATCAATAAATTGCATTTTTCAAGCCCTTTCCAACCAACTAGATCTTAAAGCTATAACTTTAATTTGAAAATTTTGTCCAAGTACCTATCGATACTCGTTCGCGCATCTTTCTGCGCATGTCATAAATTCACGCAAAAACTGTCATGGCGTTTTTTGTTATTGTTTTTTTATTATAGCGTTACTTTTGCGTTCTACGTCACATTTTTCAAAATAGAGAGCTCTTCTTTATTAGTGACGTTTACCGCATAATTGCTTAGTATTTTGATGCTATTTTTACCGCGAGGCCGATCTCGGCACCGGCACACTATAAATCTATTGCAAAGGGTATGAAATAAACGTTAAAATAAACTTTATCTTAACCGGTCCCATCTAAAGGTTAAATATACCCCATATTGATTTTATTTTAAAACCTGAATAACTTTATTTCTTTAAAATTGGTTTTAGCTGAAAAAAGTTATGATTCCCCAAACTTTAAGGACTTGAGGATGGAAGTAAAAATATATCCAGAGTCATCCCCCTTTCAAAATACAAACGGGGTTGTCGGAAATGTCTTTTTTAAATCAATTTATCCTAAATATAATGTAATGCTTAATTATAATTATATATTATATATTGAACTGATAAGAATTGATCGCATTTAATAATAGGTTTAGTAAGTTTAATGATATTGAATAGAATAGTAACACCAAAGATTATATTTTAACTTGATTTTTCTGAGTAATGAGTTACAGTCGAAACCGCTTAAGTCGACGGCGTCGGGGAATGGAAAATGGCATCGACATAACCGATGATCGAGTTAAAGCGAAAAGCAATATTATTGAAATATGGCGGCAAAATATTAACATGCGCTTGAAATTTCTTTATGTACGTGTTGTGCGTTGGGACGATTAATCAGAATCGTATAGGAATATCGGGACCCTATTTCTTCACTCTTTCTTACGGTTGTTAAGAACGTTCGTTTTAAAAGACCGTTTAAGTTTAAATATATCGCCGTTTTGCGGCGATTCCCAGATTGAGCCATACCGTGCCTTCGAAGCCACTTGCTTGATTTTCCTTACAAGCTACACAAATAATGGTGTATCGTGACCTATATATGACTCATGACAAAACGAACTATTCTCTATATAAACGTACACAAATAAATTAGGTACTCCATTTGAACCTTCAACTTTGACATATTTTAATTAATTCTAACCAATAGTTAAATGGCTTTTGCACACGGCCACTTGTTATGAATGAAACTATGTGAACAAAGCAGTAGTACAGTGCATGTAATAGTCAAAATGAGGTTGAAGGATGAATGGTTGCCAATGACAACAAGTTTGCTCACGGTACATTTTATTATTCCATACGATCCAATCAGCTTAAAATTCCTTCGGTAACTTGATGCTAATAGGACTAACCAACATTAATGGTGTGGGAGATTGAGAGTGGGGGTGGGTAAACTGTCTTTAGTCTGTTATATTATATATTTAAAAATCTGGGGGGGGTATGATTTTGGTATTGTCACATCACTAGCGTTAATAAATGATAATGTTCATGCACATGTTTTAAGAGTTTTTTTTTAAACACAACAGCATTGCCGTTATTTGTTTGATGAAGCTATCGGCATGCTATAAAATTCTACATACATGTTTGCTAACAACAAAAGGTATATGTGCACCAACTGACAGCAGAAATTTACAAATTTAAAATAAAAACCAACGTCGATTATCGATAAAAACTTTTATTATTCTCCAACACATCTCTGAAACGTATCGTATATATGCAGTTACTTTGTGAACTGTTATTGAACGATCAATTTTATTGGTTAGCTAGCATAAACTTAACCAATCGTAAAACTTTTTATAAGACGCGCGAAAATACGGAAGTGATATGGTGAGTGGCAACGATAAGTAACATTTTCAAAAGCTGGCGATTTAAGTTAACGACACAGGTCTCAATGCAAGAGGGCTGTGACGTCACCAGCACACGTCGCAATTTGATATTTTTCGTGGCTTTGATGGCCAATTACCATAGTACTAGATTACTAGAAGCAACACAGCGCTGGGAGCAAAACGCAAGAGGGCTGTGACGTCACCAGCACACGTCGCCAGCTGATATTTTTCGTGGCCTTGAGGGCCATTGCCATAGTACTCGAAGAAATACAGCGCTGAGAGCAAAACACAAGTGGGCTGTGACGTCACCAGCAGACCATGTTGAGACAGAAATCATAGCTAACATTTTCAGAATTGGCGATTGGCCATGGCCATCGAGATAACCGATGTTAAGTGGCAAATTTGACCCTTTTTTGTGCTCGTGTTATGAGGTTTCGGCGACTTAAAAAAATCGAATTAAACGACGAGAAAATACTAAGACAAAGAGAGAATTTGGCGGTTCCAAAAAAAAACGTCGACTTAATGGGGTGGTCGACCTAAGCGAGCTCGAGATAAGTGGGTTCCACTGTAT
>MUZC01000207.1:575462-645644 GCA_002072015.1 Radix auricularia
GGGACCCGGGTACCCGTTGCCGAGCAATTACCCGGGTTGTAAAATGGCGCCCGGGTACCCGTAAAAAAGTTACTACAATATATTTACTACCAGAGTTTAAACTGGGGCTCTTCTGTGTTCAAATTTCGGTTCGCGAATAATTTATCAAATTAAAACTTTTCGTTTGAAATAAATATGGTGAAATGCGTATTAAGATGAAAATGCTTAAAAAGATATACGTGTTAAAGGGAAATAAAACACGGTCCCGACAAACTACAAAGTATTTTGATATATTTTTTTTTAACCAGGAACATGAAACAAAAATCATTTAAAACAAAAAAGGTTTTAGTTCTTTGAATTGTTCAAGTAAGGAAAATAGAACACAACGCCGACAACTACTATTAACTAGGAAGGGCTAGAGATGACCTTCGCATTGGCTTTGAAGTACGCCGCTCATCGTTGAAACAGATCGAGCAAGCCAATGCCCCCCCCCCCCACCGACACACACGTGTCTCCACTCCTATCTCCACCAAATACTTTTTAAAAAATATTTCAATAGTTCATTCATTTTCACTATAATAACAAAAATACATGGTGGGGGTGGGTCTGTCCTTTCAGTATGACACAAAATAGGACACAAGAGTGATAACAAGGATTGGCTAGAAATGACCTTGGCTTTGAAATACACCGCTCATCGTTGCGAATGGGTCCACTAAGTAGGGGCCAGTCCTAAAAAGTTTAGTTAATTAAAACCATTGTCAGCTACAGTTATGACTATGATTTGCTCACTGTTTTTACACCACTGTACTACAGTAGTATTTCAATGTCATCATTTTCCCATAGTTGACTCATTACATCAAAATTTGCATTTCCACAATAAACAAAGCAGTAAAAGGCTAAAGGTAGTAATAGCGGGCATATTAATGAAAATTTTGAGGCATTTCGAACGGGTAACCCGGGTACCCATTCAAAGTTTTGACGGGTACCCGGGCAGCATTTTTCAACAATATTGACAGCCCTAGTTGTATACCATTAAAATTTTAAGAATATAATTAAAAGTTTTGTATAATATAATGCTAGTTCCACACTGCTACTTACCTTAAAATTAATAGTAATAATGGTGATGTAATACTTTTATTTAATTTTTTTTTTTTTCTTCAACAATTTTTGTTAAATCTCACTTACCATCTTATTTTCACAAAGATGAGGACATAGACATTTGACAAACATTAAAATTAAAGTAATCAAAATAAATCAATCTAAATAATTAAAATTAAATAACATTACCAAGTAAAATAGGCATAGGAATAGTTAGAGAGATAAAATAATATTCCATTGCAGAGCTCGGAATATCTTCAATTGCCAAATATTTAATGAGAATTTGCATACAATAATAATAATACAAGTTATTTACTCAGAAATTGACAGGCAAAATGTTCTTATTATCATTTAATGCTTTAATGAAATTAGTTACTAAAATCTTCACATACTTTTTAAATTTAACTTTAATTTTTGAAATTTAAAATTTCATTAACATGCAGTGTGGGGTATTTCCACAAATAATTTATTGTAACTTGCATTCAGTTTTATTTTAAGAGTCAAATACTTACCATTCAAACATTTAACTATGTTTATTGAATTAAATTTACAATTTAAATAATTAAAATACATAAGGCATGCAACTGTTTGTACTGATTTGAATTTCTATATATAAAAAACAATAATTTTTGCCCTTGATATAATTTAAACATTCCTTCTTCATTGTTTTGTAAATTGGATTGTGAATGTCTCCTGAAAATTTGATAACAATATCTCAAATATTTAAAAAGTTATGAGGGAAATAGTACAGAATTTTGAAATTTGGGTCACAAGTTTTTTAATAAATTGTATAGGTTAAATAAGGGGCCAAAAAAATTCATAACTCTACTTCTATATAAGATAGAAAGACAAAACAAGTGTTTTTGAAAAGGTCTTAGCAAGCGTTTTAAAATGATATATTATTTAAGCCTATTGGTCTACATTTAAATTTACTGTCAAAGTACCTAGCTTTAGAAGTTTTGGAAAATTGAAGATTTTAGGGTTTGGGTTAGGTTTAGCTATAGAATTTTAATTTTAGCTTTATTTAAGGATGTGCCATAACAACAAAGATGGCCCCTGGTAATGACCGTGACGTCACTGTCAAGATTCTTCATATTTACCAATCTTTATAGTTTTACATGCCCCTTGCTCATTTTTTTTGTCTGCTTAAATATGTAAACATTGCTTATGTGGTGGAAATAAAGGCATATTTATTTATTGTCTTGATAAAAATTTTGGTAAATTATCATTGTACGGATCAGGCCAAAATAAGGTCTTTTCTGGCCGCCATCTTTGGTTGCTATGCAAGTCACAAAGATTGCGTGCGGATCAAAAGTCCCAACTGAGGGGGAAAATGCTGAAAATGAAATGGGTCGGGCAATGGAGGAAAATCACGAAAAATACATATTATAAATAATTCTTGAGTTTTATCCTTCCGAAATATCACTAGACTATTAAAAACACTTAAATCAGCTTCTTCCTTTTAGCAAATCACTAATAAATTTCCAATGCAATGTTTGCGTTACGGTGGCAAATCGGAAAAAGAGCAAGCCTTCAAATTCTTGCGCTTATTGATTATTGCATCACTC
Source organism: Radix auricularia (assembly GCA_002072015.1). Lineage (NCBI taxonomy): Eukaryota > Metazoa > Mollusca > Gastropoda > Lymnaeidae > Radix > Radix auricularia. Next base: position 578,108 of record MUZC01000207.1, read on the forward strand.
GCTATGTCTGCAGTTTCTTATTTGATGATTCATATCTAATAATTATAAAGGGGGGTGTGCCCCCTCCCCCATTTCATTTATTTTAGGGAGTACCCTCCCCAAACCCCACCCCATTGTTTTATTGCTTATTTCAAACCCCCTCCCCTTAGACCCCTCCCGCTGAGGGAGACAACCGAGGAAATACAACAATAAAGGGAGGTAACAACAACATAGCAACCGTATAGTCCTGGACGCGACCAACTTTCAGGTGGCCATCTTGGATCTGTACAACGATTATTAGCCAAAATTTTCTTTGGGTCATATTGGTTTTAAAAATAATTGAACACTGAACTCCAATATGTTCTCCAAATTTTTTAAAGGCAGTGCTTTTTTCCTGGGGCCTAGGGTGTCACCAAGTCCACCCAGCTCCAAATGGATACTTTATTCTTGTTAGGGAAACAAAGGTGGTTAGGAATAGCATGGACCTCACACCCATGGTCTGTGAGTGCTGCTTCACTTGCCTCTACGCTCTATACTAACCAGAAACCAGTAATTTTCTGTAAAACCAAGACAAGTTGGGCTTTTAAAATCACATCCACTTGCCACCACTCCCAATTTTGATAACCGTTTACAGCATCCAATAATCTACAAGAGGTGATCAAGTACCGACCCTAACCTACCAAAAAATTGTTTTTATATTTTCAAAACAACCACATCATTTTTTTTCCCTATTTATCAAGATGACTGATATTAACTCATTAGCTCCTGATGTGTCTACAAGGTTCTGTACCAATATGTCCAAATGCGCCTGTTCGTATAGTGATGCACTCTTGCATTTTAAGTTAAAAAAAGCATCAAAATCTGGCTTTCCTTGAGACTTAAATCTATTGTGTGATTCTACGAGATTTCAATAAAAATTGCCAGATGTTTTTATGTTTTCTTTTTTGATCCATGTGTGAATTAGTTTGATGCATCTCTATCGAGCATGTATTCACCCGAGGTGTCGAAAATCGCGATATCGATCTTTAATCGTCATTATTTTGCAGTGCATGTTATGTTATCATTAAACTCCTGGATGCGTAATTCATTTTATTTTTTAAGATAAGCCAATATCTTTAGAATGGAAAAGCATTTTTTTCATGAAATGAAAAGCTTAATGAGGTTGCTTCCCTTTTGTCCGGAACATGGATTAGATACAGAAGTAGCCCTTCAGGAGCTAATGAGTTTAATAACTTTGGCTGTTACACAATTTTTTTAGTTTTTTAAAATTTTATATTAATTTTCATTCACCATTAGTATTGTTTTAATTTTAACTTTCATTATAATTTATGCATATGAGGGGATTTATTTTTTGTCCTCACTTTAAAACAAAAAATTGCAGGCTGCAGGAGTCAATAAGAAAACTGCACGCACTATTGGCATCGCTGTTGACTTCAGGAGACGTAATCTATCTGTTGAGTCTCAGCTTCAGAATGTCCAAAGATTGAAGGAGTACAAATCCAAATTGGTTGTTTTCCCCCGCAAAGAGGGCAAACCTAGAAAGGGAGATGCTTCTGTAAGTAAACGCCCATGCTTAAACTTAAAAATTGAATAATAGCTGTGCTTTATATTACTAATTTTTCTTTGTAAAATTTAAAGGAAGTGGTTTGGCATCAAGTGCTACACTTTCCTTTCTAACATGTCCATTTCTCACTCTCACTGAATACTCACTTCAGTGTGTATTAAATATAATGTTTGTGAATACTGTAATTGTAAATTATTTCAGGTTGCTTAAGGATTTAGCAGTTAATCAGGTGTACTCTACATTTACCAACAGAAAATGTTGACATTATCAAATTATCTTAATTATTCCATCCTTTCCATTATACATGTTCATTGAATTAAAATCACAAAATTTGTGTGTGCCCGTAATATAATTTCCATTATGCTAATCAAAATTGTTTTACATCTTTTGTACTTAAGAATAAATTTTGTATTGGTTTTTGTTTTTACAGCCTGAAGAGTTGAAACTGGTGAAACAACTTACAGGCACAGTTATTCTACCAATCCCAAGAACATTTAAAGCTGAGAAAGCCAGAGTTCCTACAGATGATGAGCGTAAGCATAACGCCTTTGTTGCCCTACGTCAAGCCAGAATTACAGCCAAGTTGGTTGGTGTCAGAGAAAAGAAGAAGAAGGAGGCAGAGGAAAAGGACAAATAGATTTCTTCCCTTAATTATTTTCTTTAATAAATTATTTTGGGAGCCTTTAATGCTATTGTTTTCATTTCTTAATATCTTGATTCTGTAGTCCAAAATTACAGGAAAATAAGTTATTCAGATTTACTCATTAGCTGACAGTGACATATAATTCATTTATGTAATAGACCGCCGTTTAGATAAAATAAAAGTTCACAAAGAATGGTGTGATCAGAACAATTAATACAGCTTTATTAATGTTGAAAGCCCCAAAGTCAGATAAAGCGTGCCTCCATGGCATTCTCTTTAGTAATGAAATCATAGTCTGAGAAGCTTTAGGTTAATACATTCGCCTCACACACATAGATCGCAGGTTCAATCCCCAGCTAAGACATAAAAATGTTTGTGTTTTTGTCGGTTCATTTCCCACTTTCTCTTCGAACATGACTTCTGTGTTGCCACCCGTCTGTAAATTTACGAACAGTCGTAAAGATTTGTCGTAAAATTGCCTGTCTGTAAAATTCTGTTAAAAAAAAAAAAAAGACATCCATTAAAAAAAAAAGACAAAGTGTGGAATCAACTTTTAAAAATTTGTTTGCTAGATCTATTTTCTTGATTCAAATTTTATTTTAAAAATTACTATAGCGGCATCCCATGCTCTACTAATAAACTGTCAGAGCTAAGTACAACCGTAAAATCGTGCGATAAATTATTCATTGGTTTTCAGTCTACAGCTGTATAAAGTAGATGATCCATCGACTGTTGAAAAAATTATGTTGCTGTTCTTGCATTTTATGCGTATTAGCAACGGGGTGCTGAAGTTCATGCCAGTACTAAATCCCATTAACAGAATATTGGTGGAACAGTCATAAATTTTGGAACTGGCCTAGCTTTTTCCAAAAATTGTGTTTCCAGAAGATTTTGATTGCATTTAGAGACAGATTTGATTACCAAGTTGCGGACTGAGGTTTTCAGGCATCAATTGACTACAAACTTCAAAAAACAGACTACTGTTTTGCACAACAATGCTGGCGCTTGCACATGAACATCAGAAGTAGAACGCATTTTTTCTGCTGTTAGTTTGAGAACCAACTTCAGAGAGAAATTATCTACTCCAATTTTGGAAACTTTACTGATTCTGATAAATGGATGGGAAAAATTACTCCCACAATGATAGACAGTGTAAATCAAGTAAATGTTTTGATGTATGATCTTAAGCAGGAGGAATTCCTCGTGTCAATCGTGAATGTCGCAGGCATCGGGCATCTAGTAGTAGTAGTATTTAAAATTCCAGACGGTCTTTTGGATATGTAAAATAACCATTCTTGTTCTAAAAGATGAGGTCAGTATTAAAATAGCATTTACATTTTCAAAATTCAAACCAGTAATCGGCAATAAATGTGAAATTCTTACAGAACTGGGGCGGAAGTTTACAGATAACCTTATGGGGCTTTAAATGCTAAAATAGACTAAACTAATACTATACTAATAGTAACTAATACGCATTTTAATGGCACTAATGCCTTTGTTAGTACAGATGATAAAAACAACTATTTAAATTAAGTATACATTTAAATTTAAGGTATGGAGAAATAGTTGAGTAAAGACTAAAGATTTTTTTAAAATTTTGTACCAGTCTATCATTAACTTGATGATAAAGTTAAAGCTTTGATCACACCATTTGTTAATCTTGTATTCAAATTCAATAGCCAATTTTGAACCTGCAAGTCACTGCAACTGAATTTAATGAATGTTCACTCAATGAATTTTGAAGTGCTAACTGCAATGCATGTATTCATTCTTTCTAAGTTAAAGTAAAGGCCATTTAACTGTAACAGTTAACAGAGGATGGTGAGAATATGTCCATGATGCATATAAATTATAAAGTGCTTCAGGTCTCTTGATATTTAGTGATTCTCATGGTCTATGAACTCTATGCTAGCTACTAATTATACTAGATTTTCAACATAGGTCCTGGATTAAATTCTGATGTGTATTTAAAAAATATCAATATCACTAAAGGTAGAGTTGTATAAGCATCAAGATCATGACACGACATAGATCAATTTCCTCTTACTTAAATTAGCAAACTTATTGAATTATTTGAAGTGGAGTTTTATTGGAATCCCCTTAATTTTTTCTAAAGGCCTGTTTAATTCTAATATTTAAATGTAGGACTTATTTCATTTTTTTTAAAAAAAAGAGGGTTTGTATAGGACTATTCATAAGTACCTCACAATTGAAATGTGTAATCAAGTGCACACTTTCACCTCCAAAAGCTTGGTACTGGTTGCATTTACTTTTATGTTCAGCTACAATAGGTGCAGCTCTTTGAGTGTTTAACTATACTAATACTATGATTACTATAAACAATTTTAAATAATTAATGAAAATAACATCACAAAATTGCATCCAGGTTAACGCCCATTCACTAAATTGTCAATGAAGTTACATTTTTCGGTAAATAATTTCATGCAACACATGAACATTCTTGGCAACGTTTACTCCACGTCAGTACAAAACTAAAATGTAACTCCCGGGGTAAGCGGAAAGGAGGTCATCCAAGAAACACTTGGTGCAGAGACTTCGACGCAGACATCAAGAGTCAAGAGAATTGCCCATGGAATGGAAGATCTTGGAGATGATCAGTGGAGCCCCTCATAGACGAGAAGGCTCATCAGTACAAAACTGCTATACTGTATGTCAGATATGTGTGCTCAAAGGGGTGGTAACACTGAATAGAATGACATTTGAGTTTGAGGTACACTTTGTACCAGTAACTAACATTACAAAGAATACAATCACTGTAGTTTTCTCATTTTTTAAAAAAAGCATTTAGTTTGTTACTTTATTTCAAATTTGCAGACAAATACAAACATTTTTTTCTTCATAGTCAATCATTAGTTCATATTATCATGATAAAGTACGCAATATCTTCCTGCCTTTGGTTGTATATTATTATTATTAATAGTATTTTGTTCATAAGTAGAATTATTATAAAATTGAAATATATAAAACATGCAGAACAAATTGTACAGCCTCAAGACCAATATGTTTTAAATATATTTACATTTCAACTCAATTTTAGTTCATAAAATAAATATAAATAAAGCAGACATAAAAACTAAATTTACTTGTTACGACAAAACTAAGTGGTTTGTGTAATCTTTTCAGAAGCCAACTCCCATCAAAATAAATGGCAAGCAGGTCAAAGAAAAATAGAAAAGAGTACAAATTAGAAAGGCACAGATGCAAGTACATTAAGTAACCTTTTTAAACCATTTCACTGCTAATGTTAAATCTAAAATATTAGCATTATTAGTTAAATGTATGTATTTTAAATATTTGTTAACAGCCAATTATAGAATTGACTAAATGAAGAGCTCCGAAAAAAAAGTGAATACAAATTTAGTACCCGAAATCTGTACAATCTCCCAACACAAAATTATTCTATTTATTATTTTTACAAAAATTAAATAGGCTTTAACTTTAAAATGTGTATGTGCAGAAATTAGATGAACGATGTCAAATAAGAAAATGATTTTGAAAGGCATCATTGGTATCAGGAAACATCTAAGAATATTAGTATTAGCATATTATGTGGTCCCAAATTCCAATATAAAATGTATTCATTACAATAATATCAGTGGATAAGGCTGTGAACAAGTTGAACAACTAACATTGATTTATCATGCATATAATAAGAGCACTAGATGAAAGAAATTCGACTCAAATTATTTTGAGTAATAGTAAGTGCTGACTAATGACCTAAAGCAGGATTGTTGAATAAGTTAACACTAAACGAAAAGCAGCATTACGAACTTAATATGCCATAATTCAAATAATTTGTTTTAATTCAGTATACTAGTAATATTTAAACAACTATTGGGTTTTGACACAGGGTTACTGTGTAGAGGAGAAGGCAATATCTATCAGTCAGATTTGTTTGGTCTAAGTTTAAGGCAAAATAATACATGGATTCTTTTATTTGAATTCACCATCACCTAAATTAAAAATAAAATTAATATTTTAACAAAACATGTACAGTTCCAAAATATATTAAAATTTATACAAACACATCAATTTTAAATGCGAAGGCACTTGTCAAAAAAATTCGTTTTTAATTTTAAGGCACATTTAATGTAGGACATTATCACTGTATTTTTCAGAATATTTTGCATTGGTAACAATTGTTCAAAATTTTTTTTTTTAAATTCAGATCCATTGGACATGAGCCTAAATGAGTTTTTAAGGCTTAACAAAATAATAAAGTTATGACCAGGAGGACAAAAGAAATATATTGTTAAATGACAAAACATTGACAATAAGTGGTTTAAAACCCACTATCTGTTACACTGAGTTACATAGATTTTTTTTCACATTCTGCATCCAAAAAAGCTGTGAGAGTCTTTCCTGACAAGATTTCTCTAAAGACAACTTTATCTTTGAATTGTCCTACGTGTCTTGGCTTGAATGTCACTGGGAATATAATCATTTTGTTTACCCTGTAAAATGGAAAGAGATATCATTTATTTAAGTATATTAAAATTTCAAACACATTGCACATAGAAAAAAGTCCAGTTTCCTATAATGAAAGAAAACACAGAATTTTAAAAAATTACTAATCAGTTCCTTTGTATTTTTTTTATTTAACACTTTACAACTCCTTGCGACCAAGCAAGGGGAGATAACACTTTATTAAATCAGGTTTCTTTTGATAATCCATAAAAATTAAACTAGTTGTACGAAAATGAAAGATAACATAAATAATTACAAACAAATGGTCATACTTTATATCCAATGGTCTTGAAGGTGTATAATACAAATAATGTATGCATAAAAAATTACAGAAAACCCCCAAAAAACAATTTTAACAAATTTTTCAGTGTAGTTAGATAGATCTCTTATCTGTGGGCATGTCTATTAAAACTCTGCTAAAGCAGGGCATGCATTATTAGCAGGCACCCTTGCACAAGTATGAGTCCAACACAGCCATGTTGTGAGTGCCAATATTATATTTTTATTTAAAAATATTTCTTTATTTCAATTGAGAAAACTGGCTGCAAGTAAATTCTTTTTTGTAGCCCACTGTAGTGCAAAAAAGTTCGTAATTGTCTGGTATGAACAAAAGTAATCAGATGCAATAGCATCATCAGGCAAATTTTAATTCTTTTTAGGGCACGATTGTTTGATAAATAGGGGAAAAGATGATTGCAGAAAAATTAATTGACCACTATCGGTCTGATTATCAAGGCTATAGACCCATTTCCATCGATGTCATGTCACAACTTATATCATTTTTTAATCATTTTTTTTCGAACTCTCACTAGCATTATTAAAATCAATAATCATATTAATCACTGCTAGAATCACTGAATAAGGAAGCCCCATTACACGTAAGTTCCTTCAACATTTTATCCATTGCATTAAATGCCTTTTTTCCCTGTTGAAATAACATACCTTTTCAAAAAATTGTAAAAAATGAACCCTGCCGCACACCATCTTCAAACTAGTATTTAAAAATAAAAACAAAGTTAAATTTAGTAATGCGTGACAGATATGCATGGCACTATGGAACAACATAAACAACTTCTAAGCGGGCTGGTTTGGCGTTGTCGGGCTGTAGGAATAAGAAAGAAATGGCGCGTTTCGGGCACATCGGAGTGTAAAGGGTTAACATTCATCATACAAACCCAGGAAAAGCATAAAAATACTTACCCAACTTTGAAAGAGTGATGTTTGATCAGGAAAGGTGGTTTAGGTTCATACTCGACAACAATCTTAAATTAAAGAAAAATCAACATCTTTTCAACTATTTTTTTATGATAAACCCCCCCCCCCCCCACACACACACACACTAAATTTCAGTTAATGCGCAACTAAATTAAAACAAAACAATGACAAATAGTTTTATCATTTGAGATGAACTTTAAAAAGGAAAATTCTTTTTACTAACTTCTCATGGAAAACAACAACTTCATGGACTCTAACAATAGCCTTAATCTCAAATTAAAACTGTGCTACTAAAATACCATAATAGGTTTAATGATCTACCTCAGCTATTTCGTTTGTTAGATTTTGCAGATACACTTTCAATATTGCACTGTCTTGAATATGAAGCTTTGGAAATTTGATGTAGGAGTCGGTTAAATGTAAGCCCTTTTTCACAACACTTGAGCATGAGAAGAAAGAAACAAAACATAAAATAATCAGCACTTAAGGGGTAGTGTTATGCATGTAAAGTCAATATTCTTCAAAAGGAATGAAACTTTCCGATTTAAAAAATGTAATTAACTTCTATGAAATTCTATAAGCAAATAATTGTTTATCAAATTCCATACCTTTCTGATTTTTCTTCACCTGCTTTTGGGGACTGCGATGAGGATGTGGAAGTAGCTGAATTTGAGGACATTGCACCAGTCTGAGGTTGTAAATCTCTATGTGGAGAAGCATTTGTGTTGCTGTCTTGGGCCAATGACAGCCTTGCTCCACCTAAGGCATTTTTATCCTGATTATTCAGATAAGCTGATGGCCCACCCTGCTGTGGAGCAGAGAGCTGCAAGCTTGTGTAAACATCCTGTCTGCTGATACTTGTCAATGGTGGCTGGTTGGCGGAGCATGTGTTTTGAATGAATGACTTGCCATGTGAAGGGGAAGGAACTGAGGTCCTGCTCAGTCCCTGGGGTATGGCATCTGTATCTGTGTTGAACTGTTCATGTGGGTTGGGCTTGGCCTAAGTGGACAGAAACAAATATTTAAATTATAAGCTGATGAAAATAACCCAATGCATTGAATAAATGGGATGATCTAGGTTGTTTTAATTTTAATAATCATTGAAATATAGAAAATTGGAGATTGACTTTATGGATTTCTTCCCAATCAACAATTTTTTTTCTCTACTTCTATTTCTTTTTTTTTCTTCAAAAATTAAAATTTGATCCACTTTACTCATTGGAACCCAGTTATGTCCCCGGCCTTAAAAAGGGGGAGAGATAACCAATGATTCAGATAAATGAAAACCAATATGGTGGCAATATTAACACATGCTGGAAATCATAAGATAACTAATTTTGAATCTTTAAATCTGGATAATGATCAGCAGTAATAGTTGTAGGAGAATCGTGAGGTTGAATATATGGTTGCCTGTAACAATTATTCTGCTCATGGAACAATATGGTATTTTATATCATTTAAACTGTGCTAAAAATGAAACACCATAGTTTTGTATATTATTGAATAAAAGATCACATAAAGCCATATGAATTATTTTATTGTTGATCAATGAAATAAATGAATGTATTGTAGTGTTGCAGACTTCTGCCAACATAAAGGTGGGGTGGTCAACTACTTCAGGGTTATTGAAATTATATACTATATGCCAATAAAAAATACAATTTGACGAACAAATACGAGGTCAATAAAAATACAACATAGAAATGTGTACAAAGGAACTCAATATTAATATAAATATAATGATTTTTTATTTCTTTTTGAAAACTAACTCAGTATTACACTGAGGGTTGACTGAAATTGTACAAATTAGAGACGGTAATTTAGTTTCAAAATATCATAATTTTATGAAAAATATTCTTTTTTTTAACAGCTTCGTGACTATTGCAATGTTAAGTGGCCGGCCAATTTGACCCTCTTCAGTGACATAAAAAAATAAAAATAAATTATGAGAAAAAACTAGCACAATGAGAGAATTTAGCAGTTCCTCTATAAAAAAAAAAAATGTGGACTTAATAGGGTTAGCGACTTAATCATGGTGATATAAATGGGTTCCATTTCAGTATTTAAAATGTTTAACTTCTTAAGTTTTAGCTATTAAAATTAAAACTAAGCTTGTTAACGGTTAACCGGTTATTCGGTTAGCCGGTCCTCAGATCAGGATCGGTCCTCTTTATTGAGGGCCGCAGGACCGTGAAACTGAAAAGAACAACAACAACAACAAACAAAAAAAAAACACTAGTCGTAACGTAGTGAAAAAAACAACAACACAAGCCGTTACACGCCTCTCCCTCTCGCTTTGTCACGGTGAAAGCGATACCACGATCCAGCTGACAATCAGCCTAGGTTGGCATTCAAACTAATCAAACCTTCAGTCTCGAAGCTGTAAGCGTGCGTACATGACGCGTTATAGCCTTGCTTCACTGAAGTTCACAACTAATAGTAATAGTTACTAACAGTGCGTATTTGATGTCAACAACGGTCAAGGCCGAGGCTGTTTCTATTTATATTTATTATAGTCTGTTTCTTATAAAGACAAAGAAAGCTATAAAAGCATATGACCCCGTGACCTATCCGCATTTTCTGATCACCGGTTTATAGTCCATTTCAGGCATTCAAAAAACGAATTGGCGCACGCCGCTTAGTGAAGTACATGTACCTATATTACGAGAGGTATTTGAAAGACGTAGCAAAGATACCGGGCGATTAATCGGCCCACAAATTCGAGTTCTGTCTTTAGTGACAGTTTTCCTGCCCATCAAAGGCATTTGTTTACCACATTAACAGTACAGCGAGTGTAGCTCAAACCCTATTTGAACAGAAAGAAACGGGGAGGGTGAACGTGTGAATCGCAAAATTCAATTATTCTGGCGAGTTGACGATTGAAAAATAATATGTTTTTAAAAAAAATAAATTCCATTTTATCATCATTGTTTACTCCATAGCTTTATAATTTTATTATACTATTAATTTTAATACGCGAGTTGACCGGCATCACACACAAGAGAGGTAAACATGACGTCATAACGGACGGGGCGAGGCGTTGGTTTTTGAAAGTAATGAAAAATACCTCGCTAACTTTAACGAACGATTGAACCTGTCCTCTTATTTAGAATTTAGACCCACAACGGACGGGGCGAGGCGTTGGTTTTTGAAACTAATGAAAAATACTTCGCTAATTTTAACGAACGATTGAACCTGTCCTCTTATTTAGACCGGTGAACTACGAGTCCTCAAAATAAAATATAAAAAAGACAATTAACCATCACTGTTTAGTTAATTTTTTGGATTAAAAAAAAATGCTTTGAATTGAGGGCAATGCGGAAATAGCTGACCGCAAGCGGGGGGAAGCGGGCTTTGATGCCATCAGACGACTCGAGGCGACAACATTCTCTTGTTAGTTCTCAAAACATTAGGGATATAAGGACGAGCGGTTAACCGACCTTTTTTTGAATGGTTAGCCGGTCCTCAAAAACGAGCGGTCTTAACAACCTTAATTAAAACTACAACCACGGTTTTCTAAAATTTTAACAAATATTAAAAGGGAACAAACATGAAATAAAGCAAACTACCTTTGCATATAGGTTGAACTGGTGGCAGGACACTTGGTACTCAGCAGTGTCATGAATGCTCCATGTTTGGTTGTATGAACCCTTGGACTTAGGACAAAACTCAATGGAGATCTTGGAGGAAAGGGGGGAGGGGTCGAGTGATATAAGGTATAGATGTTTACTATTAAGATTTGCAACATAGATTTATACATGCCTTAAAAATATCTTGATTCTAGCAATAAACTAATCAATCAATAAATATCTAAAAATGGCATGAAGTAATTAGCTATAACTAAATGACAAGTCATTGTTGAACATGCTAAGTACTTAAACAAAAGGTATATGTTGTTCAAATATTCTAAAAAATTACAAACTTACATTTTCTGTTTCATCAGGTTGAAGAACACCAGTTAATGGGTGTAACTTAAAAACTTCATAGTGAACTCTAAAAACATCCTTGGTAGCATTTGCATCCTATAGTTAGGAGTAGTACAAATTTTTAAAAATATATATACATAATGACGCATGTTTTAATACAACAAAATCATTTACTTTTTGATGCTTAATCTGTTCTTTTAACTTTGTACCATAAAATGAGGCTAACATGGTTCCCAAGAAATGTAGACGCACATAAAGAGTGTGACATAATTTATTTGATTCAAAAATGTTTTTATACTTACAGTAACATATGGAGGGATAATGGAGGCTATTTCCCACTTCAATGTTTTCCTTCCAATATTTGTAAATGTGTAAGTTAAGTCTAAATGAAAACAAAAAAATTAATTCATGTGTTCTCATGGCTTAGTTGATCAGCTGATTTTTTTCTCAAACTTCATCCTAGAATTTAAATGAAGCTTACAGCTTATAACAAACATGAAAAAAATAATTTATAAAGAATAATACGATTCTTTCATTGATAAAAATATAAGTTAATTTAATTTTTTAAAAATTAAATCATACAAATTCATGTTGAGTTTTGATCCAAAAAAACATTTAACAACTTGAACACAAACCAACTTGGTGCTCTGGGATGATTATCAAATACCAGTTAAAAAATAACTCCCTTAATCACAATGCGGTTGATCAATTACATTTGGTAGTGGTAGTCACAAGGGGAGAGAATGCTGGTAAATATTTAACTTTAGATACTAGCTTACACTATAAATTATAAAGGGACAAATTCCCTCTGATAGATGATATCTTGTGTATCAGTGGTGAATAGTGTGGGATGTATCCCCAATTGAGAAATCAACAAACATTTCATTTGGTTTGTTGACATTCAACTGTAGAAATTTCTCTACTCAAAAGAAAAGGCCAATCAATACAATCCTGCAGTTTTGATATTTTGAATGGAAACTTGCTGAATTATGCAAGCTGCCGCAAAAAAATTATTCTGCAGTCCATTTATAAAAGCAAGTATCAACACGCTTTGTGCTCAGTACTTTATTGAAAATGTAAACTGGTCCAAAGATTTTGCTAAAATGCTTCCATGAGTCCCATGCTAGGATTTGTTGAGTACCAGTATTTATGCCTAGACTCTCATTTCTCTGTGAGTTTATACAAGGGCTTTAAGATGTCAGTTTTAGTCAATATTCAAATTTAAGCCTAAAAATCAGGCAGCATTAATTTAGATACACAGCCCTATGTCAAATTTGTTATAGCAGAAAAAATTAAATTCAGAATTCCAGAGAGAACGACTTAAAGGCAAAGCCATACTTTTATTTAGTGAAATAGCTATATTTTACAGACAGGAAAAAAAGGCATTCAAAACTTACAAGATTTCAAGCCACACTCAGTGGATGGAAAGATGGCCATATCAGAAGCTTGAATGATGGCAGAAGATTTATCTGTCTGTACATGGGATAAGTTGGACACTCGTGATTTTATGGCTTCTTGTGGTCTAGTTGAGACTTTGTCAGCGGATAGTTTGGATGGATACTCAATGGGATAGCTTGACATGGCTGCGGAAGCCACTCCAGTGGTAGTCAAAGATGTTGTCAGTTGCTTACTTGGTGAGGAATGTATTGCTGGGGCAGCTTGACTTGGCTTCATTGTGAAATATACTTTGATGTACTGTTGAATATTGATTAAGCTTCTTGAATTTTATGTCCAGTTTATGAAAATACAGATGTGCGAAAACAAACTTATAATATGGATCCTGAGGAAGTAGCAACTTGTCTACAAATTTTTAAAAATTTACTTGTAGGCAATCCTTTAACATTAACCAATATTAAATTACCTGTAGATTACAAATTATCATAAATCTCAATTTCTTTAAAAGAAAACATTTGATATATAAGCATGTTAAGTCTTTGGTTTGATGTCACTTCATCAAGAAATGTGTGGGCCACCATTCAATAGGTTAAACTATTATACTTGATATATATGTAGTTAACTGACCTTAATTTGATTCTGACTGTGGACACGAACCAGTCCACATAAGTTTGTATACTCTTTAAAGCCTGGATGTGAAAGGTTTGGGTTTATAGTCAGAATCGTTGTAGCCCTGAAAAATATTTTAAAACTTATGTAAGATTAAGATGTCATAACATCAGTTTGAAAGATGGAAAACAGAGACCTCATTTCTAATTATTTTATTTCTATGCAAAAAAAATTATTTTCAAAAACGAACAAAATTTTTTAAAAAGAATATACTTGGACTGCACAGTTCCCATCTTTGGCAGCACGAAAATATTGTCATCAAAATCCACAGAAAACCTGAGGAAACAAAGCAGAGATAATAAGAAAAAAATATATGTGCAATACAAAGTGATCTGGTCACACAAGCTGACCCATTTCTGATACTTTTTCAGCTCTCCAAAATGCTCTGAAATTTGGGCTTTGCCCACCAGTTTGCGAAATGGCTAGTGTCAATTGGCCAAAGCCCAAAGAAAGCAGTCATGAGCAGATTGAAGCTTGACTTTCTGTTATTACTTATTAGAATAGGATGAACGTTTATGACATTTTGAATTACATAACCGTTTGTTCTTCATACATTTGCTGCAATTTGATGCGCACTTAGTACTGCAATTGCATCGAGTGTAGCCTTGGCTACCAGTCAGTGATTAGGAGGACAAGACAGTTCATTATGATTTTTCTTCTGTGCCCATAGATTCTAGTGTGAGCAGTTTCTCATGTACAATGAAAAACTCGCTTCTGTAAAGCATTTGTTTTAAGAACACTAATCTTTTTCCCTATCTTGTAGATTCAATCTTTAAGTTTATGACAACTTTAAGAGGACTTCTTGGATCACCGCGACCTCTGTCAACATCTGGTATATGAAAGCGGACATTATCTCCAATTTTCCATGGTGGAAACTTTGCATCTGAATTTCTAAGCATCTTTGCAGCTTTGCATTTATACTTTCATCCATTTCTTTTTGAAAGTTGATAATGGTCTTCCTCTGTAGCTACATTATCAATAACCCACCTCTCTGGGCAGATTTGAGGTACTCAGCTCAACTTTTGCAGCCAAACATGGTCTTATATGGCGACTGCTGAATGCCTTGTTGAAAAGAGCAGTTTTCATAAATGGCAAAAATCTGAGACTTTTACTTAGCCCAATGTCTTGATTCTGTGATATTACACCTCACTACACAAGCTATACGTGCTCTATGACTTATCTTTTCAACTGGAAACTTTGATTGAGAAGCTATAATTACGAGTAATACAGTACTCACACTGAAACCACTGTGTCAGAAAAATAAGTTATAAATACAAGTAATACAGTACTCTCAACGGAATCACTATGTCAGAATAATAAGAAATAGTAACCAAAAGGACAGACTAACGCAACAGTATCGTCACAGTGTGGCAACCTTTTTTTCCTGCCACGTACAGGCCAAAACAACAGAAGCAACAGATGTGCCAACTACCACTCCGGTCTTTGGCCAAGGCTCCCCAGTCACTTCAAGAATGGGCCGGCCAAAGCCCGATATACAATTATTAGTTGTAAGTACTTTGGGCTTTGGCTAGACTTGTTGGCCAATGCGCTAGCCAATGCGAAAAATGGCCACACTTCTGGCATTGGCCATAACATATACAAAATGATGAGCCACCAAGCCTACAGATCTAGTCATAGTCATTGGATTACTTTATCTTATACATTACAAAACAACATTGAGAGGATTTGAAAAATTTGGTTTAAAGTAAGTTAGCGCAGGAATAAATTTTGAAGGGTGACAAGAGATTCAGTTCTTGTTTAGCAGAGCTGAATTTCTAACCTATGTTCTTGTGTTGTTTTACCCATGTCTGACCCAACATTCAATGTCTAACCTTTGTTGACGGGAGAAGTGTCACCCAGTGCTAGACCAGCCAGAAATCAATCTACTTTCATTTGATAGCTTGTCAAGTGTGAAGCTCAGGTTGTGGGTCTTTTTAAAAGCAGTCAGTAAGCATATTGGTAATGAACTGAACTCTTGCCATGTTATGGACTATTGGTCTTTGAAATTGCTAAGTAAAAATGGATTTTTAACTCTGAACTTCTGATGAATATTTCCATAATGATTTGATTTACAATATTTTCTAAACTTAAAGCTTTAATGCTAACTAATGTTAGAAAGCGTTCTTACATGATTTCCTTAGTAGAAAAATTAATGACTTGAACTGTGTTCTTAGATGAAGTGTCTCCAGCTAAAATATAAACAGATTGAGTCGATTAGAATTTTAATATACTAAACATAACTAATACTGTTGATGTTTTAACATCAAATTTAAACAAAAATTAGTTTCAAAATAGTAGGTTAAAGAATAAAGTTTGGCTCAAATTATTATCACATACGATTAAAGTAGCATGTGCTTCAATATCAAATAATTTTGTCTAGACTGTACATTTTCATACTTTTATTTTAATGAAAAAAAAAGAGAATAATCACCTAATTAGCCTTTAAAAAAAATTAAGCTTCTATTGAAAGCTATCAACATTCACACAAGCTAAAATAAATTATACTTATCTTAACAAGTAATGACAACGTCTAGAAATATATTTAAATAAAACTGAACCAACCATTTACTTGAATCTCAGAGGGAGCTACAATCCATTCATCTTTATTCTTATCTGCTTGACTTATATTTGAGTTGACTTGTGTCAGGACAGGTCGCGAGGGGTAAGTTGGTGACCTTAAAATAAAATAAATGAATTTGTTTTTTTTAAATTGTATCTTGAACACAGATATAAAATGAGTTTGATTAAATTGAATAAATGCTGACTAAAACTGCTTTAAATTTAAAGAGAAATAATGTAGAAGTTATTTTTTTTAAATGCTTTTTTTTTAACTCTTGCCATTATTTTTTGAGGTACCTATAATGATTTTGTCTCCATTTATTTTAATTGAAGCTGATTTGATTTTTTTCTAAATGACTGAATAATTAGAAGCTAAGAATTTTCAAAATCTCAATTCTCCATATTAAGAAATAAACAAATAAACCAATAACTATTTTCTTGCAGTGACTTGTTAATATTTAAAATATTATAAACAAACCAGGTGAGAGGAGGAGCTGTCTGTTTGGGACCTGGTGTTGGTGAACCTGGATGGTTGACATTCTTTGACACTCCAAATACCCCAATGTTTAACTTTGATGTAGCTTTTTTCAACATAGAGTAATTATCACCATGGACACTAATATTTTTCACTTGAAAAAGGGGGGGGGGGGAAGCAAAAAATTTTTTTAAAATTTTCTTTAATTAAGATTTGCAGATTGTGACTAAAATTCATGGAATTAACTTAAAAAGTTAATATACTGTCTTCTTATTATAAACATATACAGTCCTGAAATTTAAAAAATTTAATGTAGAGTTAACTTTCTTACAGCAGATTCAATTATGTCTTCAAAAATATTTATCTAACTTTTATCTTCTACATTTAACAAACATCAAAAGGTAGCTTAATGAGCACTCACTTTCCATGTTTATGGATTCTTTGTGGCTTGACGTCATTGGAATATCAAATTTTTCAATAAAATGTTTTGGAGCTCTCCCTGGTTGGCTTAGGTTAGAAATAATTTGCTTCATTTAAAATTACAGATATCTCAACAAAATCATTTGAATATCACAAAATGTTTAATATTTAAAAATGCAGAAAATCAAAGGCTATAGTTTTAAGTGAAATAACTGACAGCACAGAAGTTAAAAATATTTAAGCCAGTAAAAAATATCGTACTAGAATAATCAATATAGTGAATGTACTCACGCAATGAAAAGCTGTCTATTGACTTCATCCCCATGCATCAACTCCAGATTCGCTACAAGAGCTCTTCCTGCGCCGGAAATTTTAATTTCTTTTTGAGTAGGGTTTAACATCACAACTAGTTCCTTAAATTACAGCAAATCAGAAAAGAGTTATTGCACAATTCATCAACAAAATTATAAAAATATATTATTATTTAATTTAAATTAATTTTAAAACAACCCTAAATCTCTAAAAGACCGCAACGTTTTAATACTGCCTATCAGTTACAAAAAAATTTATGTTAAGCAGTGAATACTTGGTATATTTCTTTAAAAAACTTAAGTAATTATAAATGGGCTAATTAAATAAACCGCAAATAAAGTAAAAGTCGATCTTCAGTATAAGACGACCCCATCCCCACTTTGAGACTTGAATAGTGCAATTTTGACTCTTTTTTTCCAGAATTATTTTCTTTATTCAGACGGAATTATCTTAAAGTGTTAATAATAGGGGTGCGGAAATTAACAATTAATTTCTCAATTAATCTGTAAAAAAAATTTATTGATTTAAATTAATTTAATAGATAAAATAGCGATTAAAATTAAACAAAATATTTTAAACAATTTTTTTCGATTTATTGATAAATAATTAATTATAAATAATTAATAATAGCTTTTTTTATGTACAAACTTCTCCATTGAAAAAATAAAGATTTTTAAAGTGTAAACTTTAAAATATGCTGTTTTTATTTAAAAATTATGTTACAAAAATACACATTGTTTTTACTTAATTGACAATAAAAAAATTTAAATTCATAGACAATAAATTGAACTTTTTATATTTAAATATATCTTTTAAATAAATTTTTTTTTAATACTAAGTTATGGGTATTTTATGAAATTTTCAGTTTAATGACATCATACATCTTATTTTTAGCTATAATCAATTGATTATTTGGTAATTTTTTTAAAGTTAAAAATTAAATTTAAATTAATCGATAACAGCTCTAGTTAATAACTTTTAAAAAATTATTTAACAGATAATGATATATGTGGTACTGAATTAAAGAGAAAAAAATGATGTTTTCATGCAACATAGACTCTTGACTTTATTTTCATAAAATAATATCATTTATATTGTTTTAGTGAAAATAAAAAAAATATTTTAAAAACATTTTTTTTTTTTATAAAACCTCATTCCAAGTCACTAAAATTTAGATTTTTATCCAAAATTTAATAAAATGGTGTTTTTTCCTAACTATGTTCATTTTTACAGCAAATCAAAATTATTTCACTTTAAAAAAGCAAACAATATCCATGATCACCCATACAGGAAATAATATGAAAATTGATCTGTTTACAATGGATCTGTTTACAATGGATCTGGAAGCGATACTATACATTGGAACTAGGAATTATTTTAAATACTAAAATTGCACTTGGTTTAAGTGAAAAGGTTAAGCAGCTTTCAAATTAGACTCTAATTTGTTTATTTTATTATTTGTAGTAGAAATATAATCAGTTCATCAAGGCATTTGATACAGGGGCGGGCTTGTTGTTTATCAACAGATGAATTGTCAACTTCTTTATCAAAACCTAGTTCAAAAACTACTTAAGTGACATTTTTGTCAAATTAATTTAAACAGTAAACTTTTAACATCTGATTTAGACCAATCTACTACATAAAGTTGAAAACAATACAATGTAGCTAGGTCCAATTTTTTGACAGCCAAAAAAAATTATATTGCTATCATCAAAGAGACAAAACATAAATTAAAGCTTGATTATCTAAAAATGCATAATTTTTTACTGAATTACTTTTAGCACTAATATTTCTTTTTAAAAAAAGATATTTAACTTGTTTAAATCTCAGTAATTTCTATCCCTTTTAATTCAACATGGACAAACCATGAAAGCAATTAGTAGTTAGTCTATAAGGTCAGAAAAGACAGCCAGCCAAATATCAGCATTACCACATAAAAGACAGCCAGTTTTGTTAATATCTTTTACCCACCTTTGATTCATTAGGCAGCAGTATAATGGCAGGGGGCATTATGGTGCCTCGATTAGGTTGAAACTCATGGCCTGAGACATCTTGGAAGAAAATAAATGTATGTCCAATTTAAGAAATGTTTCTAAATAAGGTGTAAAGCATTAAGTTATTTAAGCAATATTTGCAGGAAATTATTTTGTAAATAAAATATATTTTAAAAAAATAATAAATCAAGAGATTATTTTGATGCTGATCTTTATTATAAATAGTATGGAAAATAGAATTCTTGATTTAGACAACATAATACACATTTATATTTATTTGTGTATTTATAAATGTGTGTAAAAATACATAAATCTCTATTGCATTATAAGTAAATAAATATAAAAATTCACTTTCAGCAGTTCAGTGATGTATCTCAACAAATTAGTAAAGACAATTAAATCATTTAGAATACCTGTCACGGCAGCTTTAATGAAACATGCCCTCAGTCCTGTGTTTCTGACCACTACCTTACGTATGATGGACTGACCAGAAACCATTTCACCTATGTCCATCCACCATTCTCCAGTTTCATTCTGATTGACATGACTTAATTTAAGATTGCTTTGGCCCCCATAGCCCATCAATGGTATCTAAGGATAGAAGTGTACATTTACTATGCTTTTAAAAATGGAAGCCTGCATTACACTGCAACATCCAATTGTACATAGTGTTTATGTAATTGGCATCATCTCTTGAAGCATATTTAGGTAATGACTAATATTACAAAATTTGTATAGAAATTGTTAAATTACATGACATCTTCTTGGAAATAGAATTAATGCTTTAAAAATACCTAAAAGGTCACAAATAACAGTTTGGAAATAGGGTAAGTTTCATTTTGAAAAAGGTTTAGTTTTTAAAT
This sequence comes from Radix auricularia, assembly GCA_002072015.1. Classification (NCBI taxonomy): domain Eukaryota; kingdom Metazoa; phylum Mollusca; class Gastropoda; family Lymnaeidae; genus Radix; species Radix auricularia. The sequence continues at coordinate 598,610 of MUZC01000207.1, forward strand.
TGATTATTTCTGAGGTGTCATTTGTTTAAACTCATTGCAGCAAGATAATATAAAAAAAAAACTATTTCCAATACAAAGTAAGACATATGGGAAAAGAGATAATATAATATTTTGTAATATGATATCGGAGATATGAGTATTTCATTTACTTTACGTTGCTCTATGTATTTTAAATGCTATGTCAGTTTGAAAGAAATACAATGTTATGTTAAATACTGGGTCAGGAGTGTGTGATAATTTATCATATTTATTTTGGCTCAAGGGTTACCAAACTACAGAGTTCCATAGAAAAAGTGAAACAAACAACAGTTTCTTACTATGAATCGATTAGCATATAAAATCTGAAGAAATAGTTCTGCAGCATAGCCATCCAGATCAGTAGGGTTAAAACTTATATACACAGAATACTGTTTCCCTTTGGTGACCTTCAGCTGCATACTCTCAACAATGCAGCGATCTTTATTCATCAGCTGGAAGAAAAATTAAAAGATCAAATTAAACTAATGCACCTTAAATTTCCATAAATTCTTTATGTAATCTATTTCAAAATAATACTTACTCTGAAGGCAGATTTTGAATCTCTCATCCAAATTTTAACTTCAGCGTCATCATCAGGAATAAAAGTGAAACTTAACTCCCTGTTTGGAAATAAAAGGGTTAAATAATGGCAGCTGTGTACTATACATTGGATCGTTAAAGAAAGAAATTAACTGAGCCGGTTAGAAGATAAAATATCAATAAAATGGAAAAAGTATGTGAAAAAATACAGAAAAATAAAATTGAAATAGCAAAAGAAAGGGACAGACTACTCACTTTGTCTGACCTAATTTGACTCCACCAAATTTAAGGTAAGGAGCCGATCCAGCGATTTTCACCTGCTTAGATTTGATTTTCCCAGTCACAGACACATAAAAGGCGTTCAGAGCTGTCTGTAGCATGACATTACTGATAGTAAGTAGAGAAATGAAACAACGCAGCATTAGCTTTGGTTTCGGAAATTAGTTAAACCTATATTCTTACAATTAGAACAGTAATAATTAAATAAACTCAACTTACAAAATAAAAAGCTTAAAACAATAAGAACTTCACAGCTAGAAATAAAGCAACATAAAATCATAATACTGTCATAGCAGGCAACAAACAACTCAAAGACAGGGTGATATTATCTCCGATTTCACAGTCAAGCATTTAGCATTTTGGTTATATTCTGAACTTCTGTCAATAATTTCCCCAAGAAGGTGAAGAGAACTCACACTTTATTATCCACAACTTCCTCACGCGTGGCCTGTGGAGTGAATGCCACTTGTACAGAGACGTGACCACCACTTGGCACCACAACATGGTTTGTGTCGATAGAGAACTGTTCTCTGACTGGCTCAAGAGACAGGTTAACTGGCATAGGCAGGTTGCCTGAGTTGATAATTTTAACTGTGCCTGAGGCTGTCGTCCTTGGTATGGCTGAGATGGAAAGATTCTGAAAGAAATTAAAAATTCATTTATTTTTCCATAGACGTAGGACTTTGCCAAGGAGCAGTTGTCAACTCTTTTTATACTGTTTGGACCAAAAGAAAAAAATATCTTGACACCCCGTTTGGCAAAAAAATAAAGCAATTTCCTACTGTTAAATGCCCCCCCCCCTAAAAAAACAAACTTTTTTTAACCCCACTCCTTGTTGATCCCAGACATTTCTTATACCCCATCCCATATGCCTAAGTACAAGCACTTCTCTTTCCTGAATCAAATCATCCTCACAAATATATTTAATACATTCGGACTAAGCTAAGTCGAACTCGCCAAGTTGAAAACCTCCCTATATCGAATTGTTACGTCACGACAAAATTCCATAAGACTAATGTATTTATAATCTCCTTAACTCAAACATTTTTGGGTTCCAAACTCCCTCAGTCAAATTTTCCAAGGCCTTTGGTTTACTATTTTGGGGTGACATTTCAGAACATATGTCCCGTAGAGAAAAAATCTTACTTCCCCCATCCCACTGTTAAGGGTGTAAAGTGGAGGATGGATGTGAACGTGTCTCCTCTCACGCGCTTGTGTCATTATGTCAACAAGTTAGCTTACTTTCATAGGAAACATCTCTTTCCTGTCAAGCCTTTTAGCCGGTATGGCTGTCACACCCTTTCAATATCAATTTTTTCCTTGATTAATGTGCGCCTATTACGCCATTTTACCTAAGTGGAAAACCTCCATATATCAAGTTAATTGTTACGTCCCTGCCAAATTCCTTGATTAAACGGCGCCTATTACACCATTTTCCCTAACTCGCAAACTCTGTAAGTCAATTTGTTTTCGGGTCCCTAAGAGTTCGACTTTAGAGAGTTTGACTGTATATGAATGTCCCATAAATACCTCTGAACAAAGAAGGTTAAGACTATTTGGGAGAAGGATACTTAAATAAATATAAACGCTGAAGGCAAGAAATACTGTTAATCACCTCAAACAATAACACTATTGACATACTAGTTGTTATTAATTATCTACCCACATCTTTATCCACATGAAGTTTGTACATTCCAAGTGTGACTTCCAGCTTGACTTCATTGAGGGGAGAAATATCTTCAACAGGCATGTCAATACCCATGCTTAGAAAAGCTTGGCAATGCTCAGATTTTTCTAGGTACTCTGCAATCAGAGAAATATATTTTTAATTTAACATTATCAATAGTAGTGAATTGAAAACATTTTTTTTTTGCTTCCAAAATCTTATATCAGTATAAGCATGGATAATATTGCTGAGATTTTTCTATGTACATGTATGGTTGGCTTTTCAGATCATTTGTGTTCACCTTGTAATCATCTACAAATATGTTTTTAATGTTAACTATCAAATGACAATAAAAATGAGCAAACTTAATTTTTTTTTATGTCTCGTCTCAGAATGAAAAAAGAAAATTTCCATGTTTTTTTAAAAAAGATTTGATAATCTCATTTCCTATTGTAGACACACTGACCCACAATTGAACATATTTATGAGAGTTGTATTTTTTTTTTAAAGTGACAAAGTATAATAAAAACAGTTCATATCATCTTTACTGATGGTCATGCCACATTAACCAGTACAACTATCAACTACTGACATCAGCTCCTACTCACTTTGATGCACATTCTGAATTTCTTTAGCTCTGCAGTAAACATTTACAGTCTCAACACTCGCTTTCCCGTCTTTGACACCAGGCAGTGACATGGACAGGACAGTTCCCACCGCTGCAGGTCTTGTGGTGTGAGATATCATTGACAGGTTAGCTGGACCATCTGCCTCATGGAATGAAAAATTGCAGAGCACTGAACCCGCATCTTTCTGGAGAAAAATAAAATTTATCAGTTTTAAAAAAAGTACACAATTTTTCATTACGCTGGAGTCCTAGCTTGCCCCACTCCCAAAGGCAAAAAAAAAAAGGATAAATAAATAAATAAATGGCCTACCCTAAATATTGAAAATCTCAGTGGAACCGTGGCCCGACCAACATTCTTTACTTTAATAGTTTGACAAGCTGTATGTCCCCATAGTAAATCCCCAAAGTTTAACACATCATCAGCTGGAGTTATCTGTAATGGATCATTGAACTTCATAACATTACAAAGCAACAAGAAAGCATTTCAGATGTCAGCAAAAGAAACTGAGACACAGAAAGCAATAGCAAAAAATTGGTAATACTTTAGTCTAAAATGTAAGTGCTAAAACAATCATCAAATATGGCTTGTTTGAATATTAAATGTTATTAAATGATGGTAAATTCAGGAATTAATTGAAACAATCCAATTCAATTTCACCACATCAGAACATTTGAACAAGTGTTGAAACTAAATATTATATTATAGTTTGGTTGTTTGGTTTGTTTTACTTCAAGACAAGGAAACTCTCCATGGGCTGACAGCAGCAATGTGTAAGTTCTGTTCTCTTGCTGTCGAGTCACATTGTGTGTAAAAATTTCAAGCACAGCTGAAAACTCCCCTGGATTTTTTGGTCGAAACAAAACCTGAAACCAAAAATAATATGAGACTCATAACAATGTGCTAATTATAAGTAAGAAAAGAGAATAGAATCCACATGTTAATGAGATTATTTTTTAAAATCCAACAAATTGTTAGAAGAATGTTATAAGAACACGAGCTGACCTGTGGTGTATCATTAGTGATGGGTGACATTTTATGAAAGTAATTGTGAGGAGAGTGTGTGACTACTTTTCTGTCACTGAGCACAACAGAGAGCACAAAGTTATTATGCCAATGTCGAGAAACAAAGCTTACAGCCGTGTTGCAAAGTCATGTTCGAAAAGAAAAAGGGAAATGAACGGGCACAAACACAAACATTTTTAAAATTTAAAAAAGTAATGTCTTAGCTGGGGCTAGAACCTACGACCTTCCATGTGTTAGGCGAATGTAAAAATTACTTAACATAGAAATACTAGATACTAAAAAGGGCAGAGAGCAAGGTAGTATAATGCATAAAGCATTAAATTTTAACTCAGAAATAACAATAATCCAAAACAACACTCAGCTAGACGATATAGATAAAAACACTTTTCCATTCACAAGAACAAACACATTCAAGTCCTCCTTCTTCACACCTGGAACAAGGTGTGGAATGGGTTGCCTGATCAAACCAGGAAAATCTACACTCTCACCATTTAAAACTCTTAATAAAAATGCAAGACTAGACATTAAACTGTATAATGTAATACTCTTATGTATAAAAGGAATGTTTCTAATTTTTAAGTTAGGATTTGGTTGCGTAAATAAGAAGACTAGAAAACATACCTGAACATGCTCTTTTGAAGCAGGACTCAGTACAACACTTCTCTTCAGCTCAAAAGGAGAATGATTTGCACTTATCTTCTGACCTTCATGCACAACTTCCCTGATAGTCAGCTGACACTTGACCCCAGTTTTAAGAAGATTCTCTATGGGGAAGGTAGTCTGCTGTGATAATGATACACAGCAAGACTCGGGAAACGTCAATGATTTTGGCACTTTGAGGAAGTTGATGGCAGTACTTGGAGTAACCAGGGGTAATATAGCTGAGACAGACAACATAGGGATTAAATGTGGTTCATTGTTCACCTTGGTTTCTTAAGTGCTATGAATATTATTTTCACTAAAATTTATATTTAGAATGATCTAGATAAATTCAAAAGCACATTATTGGTCCCTCAAAGATAACTCATGAGTTATGAATGAGAGAGTCAGAGGGAGATGAGAAGGGAGATATTTTTAAGAAAACCATTAACAAATCAACTACAAAGTGCTTTTTTTTTTACCTAATAAATAACAAAAAACCTAAATACAATAGAAAGGTCCAAATTTATAACAATAAAAAAAAAATTTCAGGTTAAAAAATATAAAAATATTATCTTAAATAGCTCTCTGGAAAAAAAAAAATTTAGTTCTAGCCGTCACTAAAAAACCCTTTTAAAATGTATCAGCACCTTAAATGTTCATCTTACATTTTTCTTGTAACTGACTTATGTTGGTGAACTTCATCAGGGCACTCTGACTCCCTGGCATTGGTGTACTGAAGGCAAAGTGGTTGTGAAGCATAGTCTCATGGAGAATGGATTGTGTGTTATCTTGCATTAGAGAATGAAACTGTCCCTCCTCTCCAAGCGCTGTGGAGTTGGCAGTTTCATTTGGTAGGGGCTGTCTGTTACCAGTTGACACCGAACTGCTTTGCTTGAAGTCATTTCTTGATGGGAAATGGTGACCAAATGTGGGCTCAGCAGCTGGATGAACACGGAGAGTCTGTTGGAGACTGAGTGAAACACTTTCTAAAGTCACATGACAATCATTGCCCACAGTTTCATCAGACTCCATCATATGCCCTGTGTGATTAGATTGACATTTTGGGACAAGACCTTTAGTGCTTGTCTGAAAACCAAGCTGAGGGGTGATTTCCTGTTGAGCCATTCCTGTTGCTTTTTTCTTTGACTCGAACATTGGTCCAGTTTCTCTAAAATAAGCACCAGGACTGATTTGCTGTACTTGTTTCTTCTGCTCAGTCAAATTTGATGAAGCTTTCAAGTCAGCCTGAGAAGTGTTCAGCCCGATTGTTTGCTCAGCCAAAGTCATGCCAGAAACCATGGTAGAGTTGAGGTGACTGCACTGGCTCATATCAACACTTTCTAAGTTAACTTCTTCATATCTTTTAGCTCTTATGCCAGTGTGCTCCTGGGCTGGAAGAATATGACTTTGATTCAGGACCATAGTTTTGTCCTTCTCCTGAGAATGTGTCACCTGGGTTTGTTTCAGTCTAGGTATTTTACTGTCACCTAAATTTTTCTTTGGGGATATCTTTTGCACAGGGAATGGTATTTTGAACATGGCTGTCTCATCTCTGCTGGCTTCAGCAGGCGGGTTGCCTTCAGCGCTAGGAATGGGACTCTCAGCAACCAACTTGGTCTGAATTTTTGAGGTATTTTGTGTTTTCTGTGAATGCTCAATGCCTGGGTGACTCACGGGATCTTTGACCATCTTGAGCTTTTTGGAAGATTCAGCATCAGCGTCCGGCTTGGTACCTTCATGGTCAACAAACACCTGTCGCTCTGCAGGATTTGTTTTTCTGGAGATCTTTTTCTCCTGGACTTTTCTATTGACTTCTGACAGGATCAGGTTCTCTGGATGTGTAGTGTCGACATCCAGACCCTCTAGGAATCTGTGCAGACTGCTGAATGTGAGGTCTGGGGAAGACAAAATGAAATCAGTTGAAGATGATGCAAACTGTTGCTTATTGAGTAAATGTAGGAAAAGAGAGAGCTTGCACTTGTTGATGGCTACAATAAAACTGAGAGGTCATTCCATGTAACCAACAACACATTTAACTAGTGTTAATTTATCAATAATTTTGTAAATCCCAATTTGAGTTCAAAGGCACATTTTCTTTAACCCTTTAATTAGGCACATCTGCCAAAAGCAACAGTTATCCTTTTATGGTGCTACTTTTTTTTTTCAAAATGTCTCGAGACTTTTACTTTGTCTACACCTGATTTATTCAAATCTTTGTTAATTAAAGATATTTTCAGAAAGTTTGACGACTGTGTTAACTTTTTAAAAATATTTTTTAAAGTGATTATCAAGGTATGAGAATTACTGATCATAAATGATATGACCTTGTTGTGAGCTCTAGTCTGGTAGTGACTTAAGAAGAATTTTACTTGTACATAATAATGGTGAGTTTTGGTCATTCATGATATTTAGGAAGGCAGGCGGGCTTTATATAGTGTGATGTGGGGAGACACACACTAGAGACCCACAGAGAGAGACCAAAGACACCTGGTAGAGATGACCAGAGGAATTAGAGAGATGATCACAGAAGATTGTTAGGACTAGCCATTAAAGACGGAGCGGTTAGCTCTAGTATCTTATCAAGGTCTGCTCGAGTGTCTAGTGTAGTAGTGGTAGTATTAGAGACACAGAGTCAGTTGTATGCACTTATGTGTAAGTGGCATTTATTGTAGAATAAGTCTGTATACCCAGACTTGAGGGAACTGTGAACTTAGTGCTGATGTAATGAAGACTTGAATATCATTTGAACTAGAGTCAGGACTTTGCCTTATTTATCCAGAACTCAGTTGGCAACAGTTATCATGAGGCATTCTCTGAATTTTATTTTTCAGCAATTAAGATTAAAGAAATTAATTTTGAACTTAAGCAATGTTATAAGTCATAAGCATTAACAATGTGCTTACTATTAATTTAATACTTCGTCTGGCAAGAAAGAGATTACAATAGGAAATGGAAAAGCCTCTGGCCAATAAAAGGTTAACAAGAATTTTTAAAATGAGGTGTAATAAAATTTAAAATAGTTTTATATTAATACCATCTCAAGTTCTGTTTTATCCATACATTTCTCAGGTGGTACTGTTTACTGAGTACCTTGATAGACCCAAAGAAAGGTAAGGTTTTCTAATTCACTTTGTAAAAATTTTTTTTTTACTCAGGAGTCAATTTTATTATTCTTCATCTGACACAGCTGCCTAATGCTTTCTTTTTTGTTTATTACAGCAGCAAACTATTCTTTTATCGTTTCTAATTGTGTTTTGCATCAAATTTGAGTTAACATACCATTAGAGGTTAAATTAATGGTCCCGTCCTGCCCAGCCTCTGTGTACAGCTGAGATGCATAGCCATCAGATTCCTGGCCTGTTCTTTTGACATTTCCTTGTGAAGTTGTCTCAGTGTTGTTAATAACTGAACTTTCTTGATTGGGACCTGCAGCTGGCTTGTCTTTAAAGTCTTCATGACTGGTGACTTGAGGACTCTTTGGTAGACAAGCTGACCCCTGGGTCACTGGTGGATCATCAGGCCCGGCATCTGATAACTTGTGTTCTGGCATATCAAAGTTATTACAATCAAACTGCCGATTGCAGCCCTGTTGATTGCTAAGTTCTGAGTCCAAGTCTGCAGTTTTTGTAGTAGGTATACTCTGATCCCTTGGCTTTGAAAGTGGTTGATCTAACATAAATATTGGTTTCGGCCTTGTAAACTTTGTATTAATTGGACTGTAAACTGAAAAATTGATGCATTGTATTTAAATCAAAAATGTATTTCATAAATATAAGAAAATATTAGAAAATTAAAGTTTTCACTTAAAAACAATCTGAGAATAAAAAAATCATGATGCTCTATATGTAATTGTTTTGTTGGCAAAGCTTGTAGGTTTGTTTTAGTGCGTACTATTTTTTACTCACCGTCACTACTTTCAAACTACAGAGTGACAGATTTGAGAGAGTAAAAATATACTGAAACTAAAACTAACTTTCTTTAGATTAGAGCAAAATTTTTCCACAATATTTTTCAACTTGCTCCTTATCATATCAAAACAAGTAAATTGCCTCCAAAGGAAAAAAAATTTCGACAAATTAATAACCTGGCTACAAAAGCCTGTCTAGCAACTAGAAGTTATATTTATCTGAACCTTCATAAAACCCAAATTGCAAATAAATTTAAATTTTATGTTAATTCTATTTATTTCCTAAACAAGTATATGTTTTTAATGCCAAATGTAAAACTAAAAAAAGGTTCAATAATATTGAAAACAGTCAAAGTTGAAAAAGTGTGTGAGCGAATTGGTAAATTATGAGATAAAAATTACACAATTACTCTCAATTTCCTTTTACTTTAAGTTAGTTGAAAAGTTATAAACTCATTCTTTTGTTTTATCATTGAAAGTCTTTTATTTTAATATTTTCAAGGGTTTTCAAGAAGATAAACTTGCATATAATTTTTTTTTTTAATTTAATTATTTTTTAAAATTATAAATACTTGTATTTAAATACTCTTACTTGTATTTAAATACTCTTGGTAATAAATATTAGTTTGATGGTCTGGTACATTCTCTAAAAATATTAATTTAAACGAAACCTTACTTTCACTGGGGAGGAGAATAGGAGGTACTGGTCTTGCTATGGGTGGACTGTATACAGGGATTCCAAACTCAGGCTGAAAATTAATTGTTCTGTTATTTGGATAACGCAGGGGGGAGTTCAGACGTAATTGCAATGTTCAAACGCTAAATGACAGAATCTTCTAATAAAGTTAATGGTAATGAATTTACACAACTCATATATACATCATGTAATGACAAATATATTAGCATGCATCCTGCACCTACCCGTTTTGTGGGAGAACCCAGTGAACCCAGTTCTCCTGACCTGACTGCCATGTAAGTCCCTATGGTCATATTCATGAAAGTTTCATCTGCAGCCCTTATAGACTCCATAGTTAAATTTAAGAGATTCTGGTGAAAGGAAACAAAAAAACTTGATTGAATATTTCTTAAGGTGAAATTAATTGCCTTACATTAAAAGCATATTTAGCACCATTCAGTTTTTTATATTTCAGAACAATTAATTTACAAGCAAAATAACAATTATCTAAATATTCACCTGCAATCATTGTTCATATTTAAGAATAACAAAATATATTAAGCTATATAATATACAGTCGGACAGACCAATCAAAGTCGAACTCAAGGGATTGGAAAAAATTTGACTCTTAGAGTTTTCAAGTTAGGGAAAATGGCGCATTAGGCGCAGATTAATCGAGGACAATGTTGATATTGAGAGGGAGGGGGTGCGTCCATACAAGCCAGAAGGCTTGAAAGGAAGGAAAAGTACCTACACTACCAAGAAAGCCCCCCTCCCCCACCACACACTTGACTCCCTCCACAGTGGGATGGAGAGATTAAGATTTTTCCTCTTAATAGTTTTACTCAAATGCCTTTGAAAATTTGACTTACGGAGGTTGGAAGCCATACATCTTCGCGTTAGTCTTATGGAATTAGGCTGGGACCTAACAAATTCGATATAGGGAGATTTTCAACTTAGGTAAGTTTGACTTAGCTAGGTCAGAGTGTATTTTAGTAAATGTAAGCATCATAATTTTAACACGTGTAAACAAGAACAGTAAATCTGATTCAATATATTAACAAGGCAAACTTAAATTTTGCGCTTTGTACTTTTTCCCCCATTATACAAATGTTTAAGCTACATTAACCTACCTCATTTCCAGAAGGATTATCTTTATTAAATTGTTCCTCGTCTTCATTAAGCATAGCTGCTACTGCTCCTAATTGAAGGCAAAGGAAAAATAATATTGTCAGTCATGTTGTTTCATTAATTGTTATCTAAAAGCAAAAGGTACATTTTTATGAATGAATTCTCAGAAGAATTGATGATTTACTCAGGGTTTTTTGTCTCCCTTTTTCATATAATTTTTTAAAACTGAGGTTGGAAAAAAAACTCTAAATTTTATATGTAATTTTCTAACAATGCCCCTTGTGAGACAAGTAAAAGAAAAAAAAACCTGAATCTTCCATGAAGTCTTCTCCATTGAACATGCAATCAGCATCTTCATCCCCAAAACTGCCAAATGGATTGATGCTTGCTTGGACCTTATTGTCATTGTGTACAGGAGGTTCACTTAGGGAATCTTGGAAATCTATGACATTAAATCATAATAATTCAGCTATTCCAGTTGCAAAATATTGTAATTTGTTTAATTACCAATGTTATAGTACAAAACATTGTCAGTTTTAATTCAGACTCCTTACGACAATGGTATCCGACCTACCTATGCTAAAAAATTTAACAACCAAACATTGCATGGGATTAGGGTTATAAAATGAACTCTGGTCTTAAATTATTACCTTCATTTGTTTACAAGATAATTTATTTTTTCAAAAGTGAAAATATTGTAGCACTTGATTTTTATTAGAGCTTAACCAGCCAACCCCCTACAAAACTCCATTACCAAAATAATTTTTTTTTTTTTAAAAATCAAACAACAAAATTGAGTAAAATAGTATCACCTTTGTTGGATTTCCCACTGTTATTAACCTCCTCTGAACATCTCATATCCTTGCTTCTGCCTTGCCTGTAAGACAAAGGTGTATCTGGCAGGTGAGTAGAGTCCCCAAATTGAATGGATGGCCCCCAATCAGTTGTAGAGCCAGTTTGATGGAACATATCTGAGTCACCCAGTAAAACAGATGCCTCGGGATCAGAGGAAACTTTGCTTGAGCTTGCACCAACCTGGTTGTCAACTATTGTTTCTAGAGAATGATTTGGACAAACAACAAATAAGATTGAATTGACACAAATATTAGATAATCTATGCAATAAATTATTATTTGCAATAGTAAGTAATAAGCTATAAATATTCTCATGAAGTCACAAAACTGTGATAAAACTTGCAGAAACGTGGATAAACTTATTAAAAACAAACTACAGACATATTACTGTTCATTCATTACCAGCATCAAATCTGCTGACAGTTGTGGGCTTTTTAGGTGGTAATGGTATTTTAAAAGGACCATCCATTGCAGGGAACATTTTTGGTGGTGTACTGGGCAACAATTGGGCAGCCTTATCTTGGTTGCATTGGGCAGCATTATCTTGATTGCTATTCAATGTAAACATACAAAATATAATAATAGTGCAACCCACCCTTGATTGAAACTTACTCACAATGGAGGATAATTATGAATATAAAAATACAGAGGGAGAACAAAACTATTTTAAAAATTTAAGTAATAAATGTAAATTTTGAAATTTTAAGAGTTTTAATATCTAACGTTCCTTGGAAATTGCAGAAATACTGTATTTACATTAAAAAATTACAGATGAATAATATCACTCATATTTTAGTTGTATTAAAAAAAACTAATTCACAAGCTTATTAAGTAAGATAGAAGCTTGGGGTAAATTTAAGAATTGTCAACAATTATTTTTGCACTAAAGAAGAAAAATAAAATGCTTCACAGAATTTTTTTTTTTAATTACCATTCATCCTTGCTGTTTGCTGTCTTTCCTGTGGAGAAAGCCTCTAGAAAAAGGACATAAGAAAAGGTCAATAAAAATTCATTTAAAAATTCAGATAAAACATAGATTATTCATTTATACATTTTTTATTTTTGTTTAAACATTCTGAAATACCTATATTATTACACTCAAATTTTTTCAAAGAAATTAAAATAAATAAACACACCAAAGCAACAAATCAACGGCAAGAAAAGTTTAATATTTAGTCTTTTCAAATCTTAAAACCATAGATGAGATGATCTTACCTTCTTCATCAGATGAAGCATCCTCAAAATCAGAAAAATCATCATCGAGTTCCTTAAGATCTTCTTCATGAAATTCAACCTGTTTTTAAAATAAAACCATTTCAAAGTTTAATTTGGTGCAAACTCCTATAAAACACATGGAAGTTGATTGTCTTTTATTTTACAGACACTCTTTCTAATACAGAAGATTATTGCATCATACACTTGATGTTTTATCTTATTTATTACAGACACTTGACAAAGATTGGAAGCTCTAAGGATAAAACGAATATAATCATATTAAAGAATGGGTACATATTATTAAGAAGCAAATTTGACTGTGGTTCATAAATGAAACAACATAGGAACTGTTGTTTAATATATGCTTCACAGAACAATTCTGTTGATCTAAACAAATTTGTGGTTCATTATTATTATGGCCATAGGGCCGGACTTAGCCTTTAAACCACTCCGTGCAAAAGTGAAAAATTATGCCCCTATGTAATTACAATATAAGTATTCTAAAAATTGTATAAGGATTTTTATATTTTAAGCGTACATCCAAATAAAATCACTGTAACTTAAACTTTAACACAGTAATTTACACAAATACTTATAATTTGATTTTACTAAAAATGCTTCATTAAAAAAAATTTTACATGAATTTATACTCAGACATTTTTTAAAAAGAAACTTTTAGTTCAGTGACCTCTCTAATTAATTTAGAAATATTTAAGCTGCTACCAGTGGCGTAGCGAGGGGGGGCAAGGGGGGCAAAAGCCCCGGGAGGCACTTTGCCAGGGGCTGCAAATTCCTGGTCGTTAATTAGTGTCTAAGAAAAAAAATATAAGAAAGTTGAGCTTTTTATCAAAATAAAAGAAAATAAATAAGAAATTAATAACAGAAATAAAATATCTAATCTAAGGCATGTGAACCTTTCAAACGTCAAAACTTCAAACTCCTTATTGGATATAAATTCTTCTGATACTAATGCTACTATCCTAAAAAGTACTTAAGTAGTATGATAATGTAACACTGAAGTAGTGGTAGCTTAAATGATTCTTAGAATTTGACAGTCGCTCCTGTTGTAAAATCAAAACTCATTGTATATGAAACGTGAGCCAAGCTCGGGGTGGCACATTGTGTGTAAAGGGGGGGGGGTGCGGCTAATTCCTCATTAATTAGCGTCAAAAATGAAAAGCGTTAAAATAAAATTTATTAAAATAAAATAAAAGCAAAGATTTTAAAAAAGCAAACAAATAAAGGAACTATATTATATACGTTAACATTGCAAATGCCAGAACTTCAAACTCCCTTATGATCCTTAAGTCTTCTGATACCAATCTTATTGAAGTGGAAAACAAAGGGGTTGAATTAGTGTAAGAAAAAGACAATAGGGTTCTGGTATATATAATTGATTTAAGTTTGATTTTAACTTAAAGTACAGGAAAATTTTGTTGGCTTACTTACATGGTTTTTCTACCAAAACATTATTATTTTTTAAAAATATCTTTTGATTTCAAGCATCAACAAAAATAATGAACAAAATTGTTTATTTAATGAAATTAAAACTTTGCACGCATATATCCAAACGTAGCCATCCATAAACAAGTGCTCAACATTTCCAAAGTTTTCTTAGAATTGAAAAGCATCAGAAATCGGTGCCTGGCAAAAGAAAATATGTTTTTTCCGGTCACAGAGAGGACAATGCTATTGCAAATAAAGGCAATATTCCAGAAACAATGCATTTGCTTGCCAAGTACAATCGAGCACTCCCAGAACAATGAATGAAAAAAGGGTTTTAAAAAGTGCCATCTAAAATTCAAACTGAGCTCATAGCAATTTTAAGAGATATAGATCGCGAAAAATCAAACTATTTCAGGAATAAGATACCCCATATTGTTCTTTTGTATTTGATAGCTCTTCGTATATTTCACATAATCACCAAACAAGTCCATTTATGGGACATGTAATGATCGATTTAAAATAAAGAAGTAGACATCGTAGAATCTTTAAAATATTTTCATTGAAGTAAAAGCGAATCTGCTTACATATCTGAAATGATTTTTAATAAATGACGATCTTAAAATAATGAATTGCAGGGGATCAGCATGTATTAATACTTCTTCTTTATGGCTGTAAAGTATACAGGAGTTTAAAAAAGGACGCTATAACATAAACTCTCACTGTCAAGTCTTGTTCAAATAGTTCATTAAATCTAATCTGTTTACATGATAATCCAACTGAAACGAATTATCTATTTTATTACTCTAGAACGTTGTTACGGATTCTTATTCGCATAATCGTTTGAAATATCTACTTACTTTATAAGCAAGGCTTCAGAATACAAACTAGTGAATATACCTTAGAGCAATTTTGAGATTATTTTGAAAACTATATAGAAAAACTGACAGAGGCAGAAAGAAAAAGCTCACCAGACCAACAAGACGCAGAAACTTTGCTAGTTACAATAAATTCTTTTTATTTTCAAATCTATGTCTAAGATGCACGAAATAATTTATAAATGTATAGTGCTTGAAAAAATGCTAAGCAGAAGATGGTCACAGAGAAATTACTGGGATACTTAAGAATTTTATGTGGAGACCTCATCCTTTAAATCGAATCTTTAAGTCAAGGTACCAGACAGCAAATTTTTGGTGATCCAAAATATCTATCCATGTTATTTAGAAAAACAGTGTAGAAGAAAGTTATAATATTCATAAGATGAAATTACTGTAGAAATACATGTGAGATTTTGGCAGGTATGTAGAATTTAGAAAACTTATACAATTTTCTTACACCAGGCAATCTGCTGGACTTTAAAATTTTAGAGTATTTAAATGACATTGTCAAACAAAGACTATTTTACCCCACGGGTAAAAAAAAAGAATTAAAGAATCAAAGACCACATGATTTATAAAAGTTTATTAAGATATTAACGCTCCAAGTTACCTTGCCTAATATAATATAATTAATTTGAACATTGCTTACAATAGTCTTAAGTAATACAAGGTATTAAAATAACTTCTCCAAAATTAATATAATGAAAAATTAATTACAATCAATAATGATTATGCCAACATTTTCTAATCTATTGCTTTTTCAATTTTGGCTATTGAGGATGGCAAGGCTGAAATTATTGATACACGAAAGAGGGTGCAATCAGGAAAAATTGAAAATGTTTAATTTTATTAAATAAAATAAAGCTTTTCTTTTTATCTCTATTACAGTGTCATTACTTTCTACTAAAAACTATCTTCACTTTACAGCGTTAACATATTTTTCGGCAGGGGGGGGGGGGCGGCAAATTTTGGTTCTGCCCCGGGCGGCACATACCTACGCTACGCCGCTGGCTGCTACTCAGTTCATACTCATCTGCTAATGAAGCGAGGTTTGGCAATCTTGTTTGAGATGTTTCAAAAATATTTCTTCACTATTGTAAGATTTGGAAAATTACTTTCCCCGATCGATAGTTACTAAAATTCCTAGAGAATGCTAAAGTTTGGAGCATATTTCATAGTGTCAACAACTTTTAAGTTCACCATTAAAGATTTAATCATAGACATTTTCTTTTCTTGAGTTCCAATAAATATCTACTCCTGTATGAAGTGTATGTGGCTAGACAAAACCTCTGCGGTCTATAAATCTTACCTGGTGAATGGTGTGATCCAGTTCTTCTTGTTCAACTCCATCCGTTGGTGTTTTGTTAAAGTTTCCGTTAGTATCAGAATTTGAAGATTGAATAAATCCACAAGAATCCACCCAACTCAACACTCCAGCAAAAGCTGCAAACTTCCCATCTCTATCGCTCATGTGTTGCCGACTGTTCCATCCTTGACCACTGTCAGCAGATTTTGATGCAGCACTTGCAACCAGATATGTGTTTTGTTGTTTGCTTGTCTCGGCTTTAGCAGCAGTGGTTTCATGGGCCAAAAACGTCTGACCTGCATCACTGTCAGTTCTATGGCTACCAGAAGTAAAATGTGTTTGCCCTACACCAGAATCAAATGTTTTTTGTGATTCAAAGTTTTGACAAAACTTTTCTTCTTTTGAATCTTCCACTCCACCACAGTTTTCAGTGTTGGACTCATTCATTTCTTCAACATTTGGAAAAAGTACTTGAGGAATGAAGCGTCCTTCTCCCCGTGCATTAGGAACTAGGCATAAACAAGAAGTAATAGATTTTGTGTGAGTGTAGTTGTGATAGAAGATGACATCAGTCAAAGAGAATGATGTACACTTCACTAGGAAATATTTTTAAAACAGACATGCTCTAAAATAGTTATGTTCTCTAAAATTATGAGGACAATGAATCTATTGAACAATGTTAGAATAAGTGGAGTTATATTTCTAACTGCTGCTCAAATAAAAAAAATTTCAGGCCAGATGGCTTTCATTTCAATAAGATAAAAATGTTTTCATTTATTTCTAATTTTAATTCATTTTCTCAAATGAAGGAAATACATGCTTTGTGAAAATCTCACATGGATCAATAAATCAAATAAGATTGAAGGAAGCTAATCTTTTTTTTATGATTAGGCTACAAAGGTAGTCTTCTGAGACCACTACAGATGGAAAGATACAAAAGATGTGAGAAATATTTACCAGGACATTTTTTGATGGTGGTCATAATTTCATGGGAGTCTGATGTTTGCTCCTTTGATGAGCCAGAGTCAAACAAAGAACTTCTCACCCTGCTATTGCTATTACTATTGGCATTGTTTTCTGCTCCATCAGAAGCTGGTGTATCCAAATTAAGCAATGATCTGGACAGACCTACATGAAGAGATTAATTATAAATAAATTTATTTTCTTTCTAATTAAAGAGCTTGACATAATTAAAACAGGTTAAATAACATATTCTTGGCTTTGACTATAGAATTTAATAATACATTTTGAATGTTTCAAAAATAAATGAAAAAAATAAAGAAAATAAAAAAATTATTATATTTAAATTAAATTAAATACTGAAGAAAAAAAAAAAAGAAAATGAATGTAAATTATTAAATGTGCTTTTACTTATTTTTTTGAAACATATTTGTAAAAAAAAGTATTGTTAATATAGGTTTAGAAATAATGCAGTGAACACTTAAAACCTTTTAAATTCAAATAAAAAGTTTTCATTTGATAATTTGTCTAACATTTTAAATTATCTTTGAAATTTGGCAGTCAAGAGTAAAAATACATAGATTTCCAACTCAACTATTTCTCTTTCCAATTTTCTCCACATACTTTTTTATTTGAAATTAGAAAGTTATTTAATTCCTAAATCTTTGCATTTCAGTTGTCCTAAAAAAAATTCAAAATTGTGAGTTTTCTAAAAAAAAATTGTGATTTAACTCAATGTTAAGCTTCAAGTCAAACTGGTAACTTGTGAAAATTCAATCGCTTGTGATATAAAATTTGACATGCAAAACAAAGACACACATAAATTTTAATAGTTATTTGAGATGGCTATAAGTACAAAACTAAATAGAAAAACATGATTATAAAAAATTCAATTCATGCAATAACATTGCTATAAATATTATTCTCGAAATGAATATGTAATACAGTCGAACCCACTTATCTCGACCTAGGTTATCTAGTCAAAACTATTATGTCAACGCTTTTGAAGTGGAACCGCCAAATTCTCTCTTTGTCTAAGCACCAAAACCTAATATCTCGAGTACAAAAGAAGGTCAAATTTGCCACTTAACGTCGGTTATCTCAATTATCAATTGTTGTCAAGTCAGTTTGTCAATCGATAAAAGAAAAGCCAGTTTTACTGTCCGGTCTGTATTATCCCTTATTTCTTTTAGAACCAAGAAGGGTAAGGCATAAAATTTCCACCTCGAGAGGTCTGCTAGTGACGTCACAGCCCGCTTGCATTCAGCTCTCAGCGCTATGTTACTTCTGGTACTATGCGTAAACTTTTTTAAATTAAAAATCATTCACTAGCAAATTCCACTAAAAGTGATGACGTTTATTTTTATATTATTTATAGATCGAAATATTATTATTGAGAAAACATTTTGATGACAGGGTTGTTGGCTCTGGTATTCTGCCGTAACACAACAAAAAATAACTCCGGCTAATAAAGTAACATACCGACTAAATGAAGTTCAGGTTAACCGGTCCTGATTAAACGGATGAACAGTTCATGCACATATGCCTTATGTTGGTAGCAAACGTGGATGTAAATTTTTATAGCATGCCGATCACTTCATAAAACAAATAACGACAACGCTGTTGTGTAAAAAAAACCTCCAAAAACAAGTGCATATACATTCTCATTTATTAAATATTAACGCACATCATGTGCATAAAGAAATTTCAAGCACATGTTAATATTTTGCCGCCATATTGATTGTCGTTTATCTCAATCTTCGGTTATCTCGAGGGTTTTCGGCAAACCCTTAGGCCGTCGACATAACCGGGTCAGACTGTACCTAGAAATATAATTACACAGTATTCTTACTTGCATACAAAGATTTTGGAATGATTCACAACAACAAGCAAAAAACAATATGCATTATTTAAAATCTAAGTTGGAAAAAAATTGAAGACTTCTAATATGTTATTAGTGCACCTCAATGCAAATAACTCAATGACAGTGCCTCTCAATCTGGGCTTGGGACCGAGATACATCCCAAGATGGGAGGGAATTAGTTCATCATCTATGGTACTACAGCCCATGTAGGGCCCTAGCCTGCTCCACCATTAGTGTAGATTTATTATTTAAAAAAATATATTTTACATTGACCCTCATATGAAAAATACTGTTACTGTGAACAAGTGAGCAAGAAAAAACTTGTGACAAATGGTTCTTACTATCATTGAATTATTTTATCAATAAAATATAATTAAAACAATTTAAACTTTTTTAAAGCAATGTTTGTATTATAAAAGGTTATGAAAAATTTCATAAACCTAGTCTTGCATCAAGTTTCCTAATCTGAATCAAACTCTTTTCTCCACAAACAACATTTCTATTATAGTGTAGTAATTTCCATCAGATCTAATTTAAAGTTACCATAACAGAATAAGACTTATTCATAAATGTTTCATGTTGACTATCATAAAAAAATATCAAATCCAAGTTAATAAGAATTGAAATTATCTGATAACAAATAAGATGAAAATACACAGAGTATTTTCTACATTATAAAAATGAATATTCAAGAGAGATGTTTTAAATTTAACTAAATTTTTACTAAGTTTTCCCACAAGATTGTTACATTAAATGACTTTTTTTTGTCACAGTATTTTTTTTCATTTAATCATAATATTTCTAGCATGCTGTACTGCTATCAGAGCAATGTTTTGTTTTTTTTTATTACAGATTGAGAAACACTGACATAAATTTATTTGAAATTTGAGTAAAAGGTCATTAAAACATTTTTTTTAAAAAAGCCTTACATATAGCATCCTTGCGAAGAAGATCAGTTTCTAAACATAGATGGAAAAAAATGACTATAAAAATATTTATCTCATACTGTACAGACCTTTTCATATTTTAATTCTTTGTGTGAGGTCTATCCTTAAAAAATTTAGACAGGCATATCCTGAATGAAGCCTTTGTATGATAATACAAAGAAAGCAAATATTACAGAAAACCTCAGAATAGCACTAAAGTTGTTTTTTTAATTAAAAAAAAAAAAGGAAAAAATGTTTATCCTTGACAAATTACCTAAGAAGCAATTACTTGGAAGCAGACCAAGGGAAGACCTGTCACTGCTTGATCTGAAACATAAAAGTAAACTAGTATCATATCGTTGCTTTGGATTAAATGAGGGCTTTTTGTACTTCTAGTTAATTTACTATTTAAAAAAAAAAAAGTAATACAGATTAATGGTCAAAATTATTATCCAAAGAAATTTACCAACCCGTCATCATCAAACTCTGGAGATATTGCACAGCTGTTTATAAATGAACCACCAATATTTTGAGTAATCACACGCATGTTTCTGAAAAACAGAACTCTAGAGTTATTTTTAATAACAAATGATTTATAAAATAACAGTGGTACCTTGGGTTGTGAATGCCTCAGGTAACAAACATTTCAGGTTATGAAAAACAATTTCCAAATAAAAATTGTCTAGGGTAATTGGTACACAACAGTAAAAGATTTCCTAGATGTAGAACTTTCTTCAGTTTATCTCCTTCCTTATTTTCCTTGTTAAACACATCAATTATGAGTTATGAGTTTGAAATATGGCAGTAGTGCGGCTAAGAAGCAGAAATGTAAAAAGTGGATGTTGAGAAAGAAATGTGAAAAAGTGGTGAAAAATGTGTGACATCGCCATCAAATGCAGCATGGCAAAATGAAAGACTGAAAATCAAATAAAGATTACAAATGTCTTATGATTATTTTCTTGGTAATAAATATAGCCAAAATCTTCTTTTTTTAAAAAAATTAAACCATTATAATATTTTGGGTTGATTTTCTTCTCTTTATGTAATACAAGAAGTATGCATATTCTTTGCATTTTTTCTTGTAAACGACCAGTTGTAATTAAAAATAACTATTCTTTCATATTGGAGGCGGTTGTACATATTCCATTAATTTCAATGTTTCTGTTATGAACAGAGTTCTTGAATGAACTAAGTTAGTAATCAAAGTAACCCTGAAAAATTATTTATAATTTTTTAAATGTTATTTATAGAATATGCTAATAAATAGACGCTGATAATTTCTAAAATTGATTTATCCCAAATCAAATTAATCAGTATTCTTTTCTTATTTGAGTTGAAGATGCTAATATATTATACTAGAAATTTTCCGCCCCTGGCAAAGTGCCGTCTGCGGCATTTGCCTCCTTGGCCCCACCTCACTACGCCACTGATAATGGCAAGGTGATGTCACATCAGTGTGATAAAGTGGCTGTGAAATTTGTGAGGACCTACCAACGTTGTAAATTGATGGCACCAGAAAGTCATAACGTATGAGAGGCAAGTGAACTTCATAATGGCCATGATCGGAAGGACCGCTAATGCGAAGGTATATAGACAAATTTTGACCAGGTTGTAAGCTCGAGGACGTTCTTGGAAGTAAATGATGATATAGACAGGAAGGATTTCCGACATCGCGATAATGTCTGCCTCACCATCATATACTCCTAAAATATTCATGTACTGAAAGTATTGTTTAGGAGAGTGTATATGACTACTTTTCTGTTACTGAGAACAACGTAGAGCAAATCGCCAAAGTTATCCCAATGCTGAGAAACAAAGTTTACAGCCATGATGCGAAGTCATGTTCAAAAAGAGAGGGGGAAAAGAACATTAACATTTTTAAAAATAATGTCTAAGCTAGGGCTTTAACCCAGGACCTTCCACATGTTAGGAGGATGTAATAACCACTCCACTACGAAATGCATGTTATTATGTGAAGGAACGATAGTGAACTCAAGAAGCATAGTTGGTCTCAATAACCCAACCCCACAACCCGACCACGATCTTTCTTGTCAACCATAAACTGATTGGTCGGTGGTTGACCTCAGCGAGGGTCATAGGGTCATCCGTCATGCTTGTTTTCAAATACTCGTTTAGGCGAAATATATACATTATGTAGATATATACAGTCAGACATTGCTAAGTTGAAAACTTCCCTCTATCAAATTAATTGTTAGGTCCTGGACACCTACCATGCCATTTCCCCTACCTCAAAAACTGTGTAAGTTGATTTTTTTTTTTTTTTTTTTAGCTCAAATGAGCGAGGTCCAAATGTATATGCAACATTAAGCTTTTAAGGAACTTTTTAGTTTTTTTTTTAAATAATAAATAAAATAAAATCTTTTTTTTTTTTTTTTAAATGGAAAAGTTTGGTATTGTTATAGGTCAATCTGTAAACATCCATATTTACTCTCTGTCTCTTCCTACAGTTGAGGCTGCAACTGGAGCTGGAGTAAATGCAAGTGTCCGTTCATCAATGGATGACATTCGATTTTCAGATCCAGTCAGCAGTGACTCATCCACAGGAATCTTTGAGTTATCCATTGGAGTACAAATTGTATGTATCTTTAAAGATCTGAAATTTTTAAAGCATGTCTGTTTATCTAAGAAGAGCTGAAAAATATATAAGCTGAAAATATATTATCACTTTGAATAGGCTAATATAATTTTTGTACAGAATGACAGAAAAGCAAGATGATACATTATAGGTTCCCAAAATGGTTGTCCTCAGACTGACACTGGTCAGCACGTCTTATGTTGCAAGCCCTCACAAGATGAATACTTATCAAACAAAATTACCTCATCAATCTACCACCACTCCCCAATGCAAATCTGAATCCACAAAACTTAAATATTTAAGGTTAGACTATGCAACTATATGTCAGTGAATGACCAAGCTAAAATAGGCTTAACTTAAGGCATGAGTAAACACTTACTCATGACTATGACCTTGACTCATGAAAATTCATTTTTCTGCATCGCAATCAGAAATTAAGTGAAAAATAAATAGCCTATAACTGATAAGTTTTTAAGCACACTTTAATACACACAGCACAGTTCCAAAAAGGGTTGGCCTTTACCCGGCTTGGACCATGAACCAACAAACCCTGGTGGGGAACACTGAAGTCCAATTAGGTGTTGGGTGCTAGAAAATCATATATGATTACAGTCGCTGTATTTATCTTCGACATAGTCGATGATGAAAGCTATGGTATTCGTTATGAGTCCAGTATCCAAAGCAACAGTTTCATCCCCTTCACTAGTGTCTAATGAGTAGTACTGATTAGGGCCAGGAGTGCTAGTATGGATTAGTAAAAAGTACCGCAAAGAACTAAGCGGACGTCAGCCCTAAGGAAACCTTCCAATGGGGTAACACCCTTAGGTTGGTCCCCTGTCTATCAATATTCCTTGGATAACAAACTTGTGTACTGAGCCGGGGTGGCGCAAAGGTTTTAGCGAATTGAAGTAGGGAAAATCCACCCCACCTTTGTGCGAGGCATTTTCGACCATGTTCTTGGATGCCCAGGTGAGCAGACCTTTTGGGGAAGGAAAGGAGTTTCCCGGGAGTCCTATTTAGAGCTTATGCTCAGGGATGCTGATATTCTTCCACATGTAGGATATTACACATAGCACCAACAATTGTAGCATTTCTTAAACATGACAACGACTTGAACTCTTGACTCTTGCAAAAAATAAATTAGTAAAATTAAGAATAATGTTAGTAAAAATGTATGAGGTAAATCAGCAATACATGAATTACATTACATGTGCATTTCAAACTTGGCTTCCAAGTTTTGCTTCCCAGTTTTATTATTATTGAATGTTTTTGGCAATTTTCATGGATAACAATAAAATAACACCACTATTTTTGACANAAAGTACGTCACACTTTCGTACAAAAATATATTTTTTTATTAACAAAACAATTAAAATTTAACATAAAACACTGACATCACACATGGGTGGATACCACCCTCCCCCGTCACACATTCTTACACCCCCTCCCCCCCTCTGGAGAGTGACGTACTTTAGGACGGCCCCTTATTTATTTAACAGTTTAAAGAATTCACTAATTCCCCTTAGTTTAGTCTTGGTGAAAACTCAGTCACAGTCTTTAACTCTTAAAGTCGCAAAGCGTCGTAATGCGTCTCTTTCCGCTATCCCTAAAGCGTCGTAATGCGTCCCTAGATACAAATCTCGTTAGAAATGAGATCTCGGAAAGTAAAAACTCTTCAATGCTTGAAAAGCGATGTATTTGACTTCCGGCAATGGCGGCCGTTGCCGGCACTAGTGTTATCGCTCGATTGGCGATGTTTTTCTGTAGTTTTAACGGGTTTTTTTTTTTAAGATACGTTTTCGTTATACTTTATTACTAAAATAATAGTACTAAACTACAGGTAAATATTGTTTCAAACTCAGTACGGTCTTTTGGATGCGTAAAATAACCATTCTTAGCCTTAAAAATGAAGTCAGTATGACAATAATATTATAAATGGATTTTACGCAAATTTTTTAATTTCATAACCGGTTGATCGAAATACGGGAAATCCTTACGGGACTGAGGCGGAAGTTTTCCAAAAACCTTATAACTTATAGCACTTTAAGAGTTAATCTTGTAACTTACATCTCAATTGAAGTCTGACTAAACATGAAGCAGGGGACTAAAGTCAGTAAAGTAAACTTAAGTTTTTACAGTAGAGTTGAAAGTCAAAGTTAAAACTATAATTTGCCTTTTTTGGCAAGTGACAGAGGACTAAAGTTTTTACAGAATTTACAGTTGAAAGAAGTCAAAGTTTAACTTTAATTTTACTTTTTTTTCTAAAGTGACGGTCACTTAAGACTTAAGCGTGACTTACTCAGACTTAAGTACTTTTTTTATAGTAATGTACAAGTTAGTAATCATTACTATACTATACTGTAATGACAGTGTTCAGTGTAATAGTAATATCCAATTATTGTTCATTGTAGTCTAGTTCTAGCAAAAATAGCCTGGGCCGGAGAGTAAGTAAGACAGTAAGTAAGTAAGAGTTAAGAGTAAGAGTCTTCTATTAATTAAGTATAAAGACTATCTTATTTAAATAGTATAATTCTAATAGTGTTAAACTTACACTTAACAAATTTATTCTATTAATATGACTCTTCACGTGAAGCACAATTCATAATTAAGTCGTGTAACATAATATAATATTAATGTTCAAGTTCTTGTATTTTTGGTGAACTTTGTTTCAACACATACAATTTGATTGGACATTTGAATTTAGTCAAATTGAAACAAGCCAAATAATATAGTTTCTAGCAGTTTATTTTCTAACGAGAATGCCTTCCCTTGAATTTAAAAAAAAAACAATTATCAACTATCAAAATCAAATCCTTTGCATCCAAATGAGTTTTTAAAAAGTATAGTACAGCGTTGCACAACATTAATTTACTTTTTTTTTAAACCGAAATGGAAACATGAGTGAAACAAAGTAATTATTTTCAATGTTATTTATAATTAAGGTCTAACATTTCTCATTTAGTCAGGTGAATGGTGACCTGGGTAGGGATGGAGATCCGGAGGCATCTCGGTTGTAATCTGAAGTTTATTTATTATTTTTTTAGTCTACTTCCTGTTTCAAAGTTGTAGTTCTAATTTTTTTGAAAATGTACCCCACTATTGTTAAATATTATTAAATAAACTATATGAACTGTTTTAACTGATTATAATGACTGGGAGGGCACGAGCAGCCAAGGAAATTGTCCCAACTGTACAGCTGATGACACCCCGTGAGGTAGCCTCCGAAGTTTGGAATTTGTTAAGCTTAATTCCAAATATACACTTAAATATTTAGAAAACACAATAAAAATAAACAAACATAATCGAGGTTAGAGGTCAAACACAATTTTATTTTGTCGGAGATTTCAATTTTAGAGTCATTGTAAAGTGTTATAGTTATATCTTAAATATTTATATAGTGTAAGGCACAACTACAGAAATATTTAAGTAAAAATGTAGCCTAGGGGTACATTCTAAAAAAATTGAGAACTGCAACATTGAAACAGGAATTAGTACATACCAAACTTCAGATTACAACCGAGATGCCTTCGGACGTCTGTCTCCATCCCTACCGTGACCTGATCAATCATGGACCATGATGGAAGTTCGGGACTTTTTCACTTAGTAAAAAAAACAGAATACAAAGTTATGAATATGAATCATGAAGTTAAGACTATTATGAGTATGAGGAAGTGTCTACTACTGGCTTTGGCAATTGGCTAATTGTACTAAACCACTTCTACCACTAATAGAGAGTTATTTGCTCTGGGTACTCAACTTAACACTTTCTGATATAAGATGAGTGACAGATGAGGATAAAAAAGAGAACCATGAAGTATGTCTGACTGACTGACTGGTAGTGTCAGTGTCACATCAGTGTGCAGGCTACTAGTGAAGGCAAGGAAAATGATGATGGTGCTGTAGTAATATAGTCAGAGTAGTCGTAGAGTGTAGGGTTCCAGTTTCAGATGATTTTTTTTCTCTTTTCACATTTGTTTTTGAAACTCAATTAGTAATTAGGATAACAGTTTCAAATAATTTCAATGCACAATTTTTAATAATGAGGTTCAGATTAGCCTAATCAGGGCTAGGGTTAGGGATCTCTACGACATTTATTTATTAAATTAGGTAATCATGGAGTATATAGTACGGAAGTATTATTCATATTTGTTTGACAATTACTTGAATTGAGGTTTTCAAGTTAAATATATATTTACTGAGAGACGATAAAATCTATACTGTACTAATAAAATGCAAATTCCTAAGTCACTCATCACTAATTCTCCAAATTCTTGTGTCAGTAGAAGCATGAAATTTTGGGGATTAAGATACCAGCCAATAGTTTTTTCTTCGTCTTAAGTTTTTCCATGAATGATCTTTTTGGCCTTGGAGGCCAATACTGTAAAAGCTGTAGTACAGACAAAGCATAACCAATGAACCATGAACTATTTAGATTATTATTGTAGCCGAGTGGTGGGCTACGGTTGGGTTTTGTTATCTACTTGACGATTAACAAACAGGTAAAAAGAAATGCAGGTCATGAGAACTATAGTTTCTATAATAGTTGATTTATTGGTCTATCTTCTAATGTTGACACAGTAACTGATGTATAAGTAATTGAACTTTAAACTAGCAGGATACACACTATACAGTTCTACTACTGGCTATGCCCTATTCTACCTAGGTGCCGGATGCCGAGTGATTCTCTCGGTGACTCTCTGGGTGATTCTCCCTTAACCTAGCTTTCTCCTCCCTTATATAGTCCTTGGAACGGAAGATGCTGGTTCCGGTCTAGTAGTATTGTCATATACTCTAGCCGGAAACGTACATTTCCGGTCATTGTTTAGAGGAACGATAACTTTCACCTCCGCCGGAAGCGATGCGTTTCCGGCACCCAAATACACCATTGTGCTGGGCTGATGAGATAGGGGGGGGTATTGTTAGAGGACTGAGAATTGTCACCTCCGCCGGAAGCGCTCGCTTCCGGCATCCAAACACACAATATTGTGCTGGCGACGGAAACTTTCGTCTTCCGACTCATCTGTAACCCAACACTACAGGTCCCATCCCTCTGCCGGAGTGAACAGAGGGCCCTTTGTTTGGGTGAGGGGGGAGCAGTTGTGGCACACCTATGTATGTTTTGGTGGCACACGGCCACATTATGAACCTTAATACCTTAGTTACATGCTAAAAAATCTGCTTTACTTTACAAATATGAAAATGAGCGCAAAAATAGCCAATAGCCAATAAAATGTGGTTGAGACTTCAAACAGACCTATAGATATGTAGATGGAAAACATGAAAACAGGTTATGTAGGAGCCTGACAAGACGTCACAAAATAATGGTAGTGTCCAAAATAGGCAGACCTTTTATTTGTTTAAATCAGAGATGGAATTTTTGGCTACCTGGAGAGTTTTTTAAATTGAAATAATGGGGTGGGAGTATTGATGTATTGGTAATTAGGAGAATTATCAGATTATTTAATTATAATTGTAACTTCCTTTGTTTGTTTTTTTCCACAGTCTTATCACTATGAATACCTTAGCAACAATACTCTTGTGTATTAACTTCATCACAGTGCTCTTTCCACAACCAGGATACATTCATCCTGATGAGTTTTTTCAATCAACTGAAATTGTTGCAGGTATGCATATGCGGATTACCCATATTACAGGATATTTTGTCAATGTTTAATTGTATTGTGTGCTTGTAATATTTATTATCTATTAGTATTAGTATTATCAGTGTCTATAGTTGTAAAACAATAACCATAATTTTAGAAAAAACAATTATTTAATTTGGTCACTAAATTCATTTCAAAAACTAAATCTATGTATATAATTCTCATTATGGTCCAACCATGCCAGACACCAAGCAAGTAACAAGCTGTCTGACCAACATTGAGACCAACAATTTGTTGAATTGAGGTCAATTACTATGTTCTTTCAGAACAACAGAATAACATATATTTCGTAGTGTAGTGGTTATTACATTCGCCTAACACGCGGAGGTCGTAGGTTCAATCCCCAGCTAAGACATTACTTTTTAAAATTTTTTTTTAAATTTTTAATATTTGTGCCCGTTTATTTCCCACTTTCTTTTCAATCATGACTGCGCAACACCATAACAAGCACAAGACAAGTGGAAATAAGCTTGACGAATGACCTTTGTCAGGTTATGCCAATTAGTTTATGGTTGGCAAGCTAGGGTGGTGCAGGGTGGGGGATGGCAAGTGGCTAACCACAGTGCACATGTTTCCAGATCAACAATGCGCCGCAGTTATCCCCGCATCTGAGGTTCATTCNCCCCCCCCCCCCCCCCCACAAACACTTTCTTTGCACTATCTATAAGCATATTTGCGGCCTATGCTACGCCGCGAGCATCTAGTAATAATATTAATATATTAATAAAATTATAATAAAAATAAAAACCTTTTACTGTTACACATAGCTTATTAAATCTGAGAAAATATTTGAGGCATACATTTCTACATTATTTCAACATTTTGTAATCAATTATAATTATGAAACTGAGTTTTGATTTTAAACAGAACCAAAGAGTAAAAACATTTAACTGGGTACTTGTGACATTTCTGTAACTTTACTTTTTGAACCACTGTTTGAAATTAGTATATTTTAATAAAGTGTTATCCTTTAATTTTTATTATAACGCAGTAGAGCTGATTGGGAATGGAACTCACTTACACTTCCATTGCAATATTCAACTTATTCTATTTGTCCCATACAGTTAACAGTAATTTAAATTTTACTTAACCCTAACCTAATAATCTACAGAGTCTAAATGTAGATGATAAAAATATTACAATGTACTTGAAGATAATATTAGTTTAGTCTTATTTATCTTAATTTTTATTCACCAGGTGATGTCCTCAATGTCACCCATTTCCGTGCCTGGGAATTTAATGAATCATTTCCTGTACGATCTGTGGTGCCTCCCTATCTTACGACATCCCCTTCACTCTATTTCCTGCGATGGATAAATGGAACTGGTATTCCTGGGTTTCAAATATCTACAGTCAAGGTTGTTATGGCAACCAGACTTTCTCTAGCCTTTCTGAGCCTGTTTGGTTACTTAGCAACTGGAAAGCTGGCAACTGTTTTTGGTATTGACAAGTATTTAAGTTGTGTTTTATATTGTAGTTCTTATGTCTCATGGACCTACTTTACCAGAACTTTCTCAAATTCAGTTGAATCTGCTTTGCTGGCTATAGTTCTGCTTTTGACATGCTCCAACATAGATACTGGGACTCAAAATGCTGTTCAAAAACTTGATAAAAAATTAAAAGCTGCTAAATCTGTACATGTCTCCTCAAATTTAGAGAAGGCTACAGCTGATAAAAACAAGGAAAACACTAACAGCGGAAAACCAACTGTCAGTAATACAGACCCACCACCTCCAAAATCATTGCAAGTTGAGAGTGATATGAAATCAGTTGTTGAAGGTAAATGTATCATGGGCAGGGAATGGGTGGAAGGTTCTGAAAATGATGAGCAAATTAGCAAAGCAAGAGCTGCAGAGTTAACTAACAAACAAGGAGAGGAATATTTGCCAACTTCTGATTTATTCCTTTCAAAATCTTTTATTTTGGGTTTTATTATAGCTGCTGGATTTTTTAATAGACCTACTTTTTTGGCCTTTTCCTTTATTCCTGTTTTATTCTGGCTCTGCCATAGCAAAGAAAGAATATTACTCAGATTAATCATTATTGGCCTGGGGGCATCCATTGCATTTATAACTTTTGTTGCTCTGGACACTTTATATTATAATTCTGAAATTATAAACATAATAAAAACAATTTCGCTTATCCTAACTAGTGGTCATTATTCACTTCAGTCTTTTGCCGAAGTCTTTGAAATGTTCAAATCTGCTTTAGTTATCACGCCATGGAATTTCTTAAAATATAACACAAACACAAAGAACTTGGCAGAGCATGGTCTTCATCCCCGATACACCCACCTCCTTGTTAACTTACCTCTTCTATTAGGGCCATTGTATTTCTTAATTTGGTTTGTATGCATTTCGACAACAATTAAGTTTATTAAGAAATCAAGGGATAATAATATGCTCTGGGTTGTTTTGATGGCAGTTGTTCCTATTATCAGTCTTTCAGCTTTCCCCCATCAAGAGCCCAGATTTCTCATTCCAAATTTACCCATCTTCATGGTGATGGGTGCTAAAGTGCTATCTGGTCTGCAAGCAGGAAAGTTTTCAATGTTTTCACTTTGGGCGGTGTTTAACATAATATTAACCCTTGTATATGGCTACATGCATCAGGCTGCACTGATCCCTGCACTTTCGATCTACCAACAGAGATTATCTGCAATGCAATCATCATTTGGGAATCACAGGGTCATCTTTTACAAAACTTACCCACCACCCCGCCATCTTCTCCTTCTCAACAAGCCTGACTCACAAATCAACATCTTTGACCTTGCTGGTGCCCCTGTCAGTTTACTTGTTGAGAAAGTTAATGCTGAAAGAAACTCTTGTATTCAAACAAAAGCAAGCTGCCATGTGAGCTTGTTTCTTCCATCAACTGTAACACCTTTGGTTTCAGAGTATCTGTCCATGTATAAAGTGACCACTACCACCATCTGTCCTCATTTATCAATGGAAGCACCACCAAGATTTCGCTCCTGGTGGGAGAAGAGAATCAGTTTTGATGAATTTCTAATGGATTTTTGTATGAACATTCTAAAAATATCTTGATAATATGACAGTATGATGGTAGTTTGAAATTGATGTTTTCTGTGACTATAGAATCTTTTTAGGCAAAGGTTATAAAATATGAATACATATACCGGTATTGGCTTTATTGCCTTTTTTCTTCAGCAAATTACAGGTGACTCTGGATTATTTAGGATAGTCACAAGAATATTGTGAACAAATTTTATTGCTAGTACCAGTAGCTATTACTATTATGAATGATCAAACTTTAACACCAACTCATATATTTTTAACACTTTCTTTCAAGTTGAACAATTTTATTATTGTTGATGTTGGTAAAAGTATACAGGCAGTAATTAATTTATGTATTGTTTAATTCTGTTATGTGGATGTTGCATATATAGGTCAGTAAGCCAGGCTTTTTTTTCTTGCTTACATCATGCTTACCTAGATACTTGCTCCCCCTAAAATCTTATCAAGCTTTAGTAGTTGTGTTTGTGAGTGTCAGATGGCAACCTTGAACTTCAGGGTTGGTAAAACTCATGTGCTCATCCCAATTTTCTGGAACTGAACTAAATTGACTAGTATTTTGTAAGAAATTTAGCTTGTAGTAGGAGAGATTTGTGCAAGCAAGCAGATAGAGGCGAGAGTGAAAGTATAAGTTAATAACATTCTTTTAGGTGTTGTGTTCCCATTCTGTAATTTGGTCAATGCTCCCTTTAAGGTACGCAGCCGCCCAGATATCTGACCAATTCTGCGCACCAGTTTAGAATTACCATGCAGCAAATTTTGTAAAATATTGCACTAAAAATGGATTCTGAGCAACTTTGCGCTTAAAGTTGTTTTGTTTTACTTTAAACACACCTTAGAGAGAATATTGATTCTGGTAGTTGTATTAGTGAGAGTTAGATAATAATAATAATAAATTGGTTATTTATCCCAGCAAGGAGCCGGGCTCACAGCGCTTTACAATCACATGGAGATAATAACATACATATATCTTAATTAAATAAATATTCTTATCATCACAACCACATAAATGCCAATAAGTTATACATCAGCTACGTTAATCATTAAAAAGAAATGTTGTTTCATTAATTTTGAAAATAAATTTGAAGAGATGCGTCTTAAGTGCAGTCTTGAATGACTTAGTAGTTGAAATACTACAGATGTGTAATGGTAGAGAATTCCATTGTTTGGCTGCACAAAAAGAGAATGACCTTTCGCCAAATAATTTAGTTCGTGTTTTAGGAACACAGAGATTACTGGGTCTGCAGAGAAGCATAGCTGACGACTCGATGAGTAGACTGACAGAAGTTCAGTAAGATAAGAAGGGCATGAGTCAGAAAAGTTGTGACAGAGAACGGCCAGTTTGTAATCAATTCAGGCTTGTATGGGTAGCCTATGAAGTGAGTAAAGTAGCAGAGTAACATGGTCGTTTTTTTACCTTTCAAACTAATCTGGCAGCTGAATTTTGAACTTTCGGTAGTTTTTTAATGCATTGTTTTGGCGCACCTGACACAAGAGAATTGCAGCAATCAATATGAACTAGAACAAGATCACAGACTAGAGTTTTTGTTTCCCTTACTATTAAGTAATGATGGATGAGCTGATCTGACGAATGGCAGTGTAGGTAGAGCAACAGATGTGATTGATGAAGTTGTTGGTAGATACAAGAAGAAATGTTTTTGACTTTGGTAGAGCGCTCTTTTAATTTTGTTTGTTTATCATTGTATAATAAATTGATAATAATAATATTAGTTTTTAGTATATTTAGTCTTGTAATTTGGAATATTTTTAACACATTAAATTTTTTTATTTATAAAAGAACTGTTCTTACTTTTGTAGATTTTATCTACTTGCTTTGTAATTGGTAATTGTACAATTTAAACAAAATAATAAAATACACACATTATTTAAGATATGCATTTTATTTATCACAGTTATTTCAACAATTAGCTCTGCACATAACCATCTCTTAAAGATAAAGTATTGATTGGTACAGGGACCATTATTGACGCAGGTCTCACTCAGAAATACAGCCTTGATAAATTGAAGAAAACTTACTTGGAATTCTGAAACTTCATCTTTTTTACCTTACTTAGTAGAAACATTGGGGGGGGGGGGATATATAATTGGAGTGGAATGGGCAAAGTTGAAAATCACTACAAACACTCTCCACCACAAGGCTCATAACACACTTCATTCAACCTGGCCTTACAACTAACTACTAGTGATTTGAACTGGAAAAAATCTCAGGAGACAAGAGAGAATATACTTGTTTAAACTTGTACATTGTAAGTCCTAAAAACTGGAGTTTTTTAAGTTACAGGGTAGTATTCTCCCATTTATAGCCCACAATCACAATGATGTGAGATTACTATAGCTGAAGTTAACTTATAAAGAACTCTTGTTAGCATGTGAATGTCTACTTCTAAAAACAGATACTTTAACACCTAGTTATCTTGACAATCAAAGTATTTATCACTTTGAATTTTATATCTTACTTTATTCTATATTTAAGAGCAGAATGTAGTTAAGTGTAAGCAAATTTAAACATTGAAATAACATTAACTAAAGGCCAACAAATTTCTGAACAAATTATACAGATAATTTGATCTCTAATTATTGGGGGCCACCCAGTGAAAATGGAGCAAATGTATTATATTTTAAAATAATTATAATAATTTTTCATAATGTCCTTGGGAATTTTAACACTTCTTTCAGCAAGAAATTTTAAATGTGAACACCATAGACAAAACAGAGTTTAATTAAACAAATCAGTTGCATTAATTGATACATTAAGATTATTAAATGCCTAATAAACATATGAGGTAGAATGTTTGACTAAAAATTGGTAGAAATGCTGATCTATTTCTATAATTAATTTCTGCACAGTTTTATCGATTCAGCTTTGATAATCACCTGGTTGGTCCATAGCATTCAGTTTTCTAACAGGTTTGACAGCTACATCATTTTCCAGTGATTCATCCTCTGGATTTGACATTTTGTCTCTACGAGCTTTGCTATGATCAAATCTTAAGTAAGAAAATATGGTATCTACAACTAATGATATCATATTGTCAAATAAAACTCTGTATTTAGAAGGCATAAAGTAAAAGTTTATAGCAAGAGCTGGTGACCACAAGACAATGTCTGTTAAAAACATGAGGACACCAGTGTCCATGAACTCCTCTCTAAGCAATTCTAAACCTTGTTGCTCAATGATGCCAATAGTTAAAAGAAAAACTGTTACACAAATAGGGGAGAAACAAAGTTGATCCAGAAGAATCTGAAAGTAAAAATATTAAATAAACATTAATCTCAAATGCACAAATAATAAATTAATAAGTATTATGAATTAAATGCTAGCAAAGAATTAGTTGCACTTTGTCAATATTTATTATTAGATTGACATTAATAAGGTGTTAAATCTGCTTGCATTAACTGTGATCATTTTGTTTTAAAATTCCTTCCAGTATTTTTAATTTTGTATAAATTATTAATACAAATATTTAAAATAAAAGGACTATTTGGGTTTAAGATTAAGATTTCTTTTTTTTTCTTCTGAAATGTCAAAGCCTTAGCTTAAATAAAGGCTAGATGATTATTGAAAAATGTTTTTTCTTATGTAATTATCAAAGCCTGTGACAATTACAGAATTAACTGTAATAATGGTGTATATATTTTAATTTTAAAAAAGAAATCCTGTGATCATTTTAAACTAATTGAAAGTAAGCAAGCAAAACCACCAGAAGTTAGTAACTGAATTTCAGATTATAATTACAGCTATGTGTGATTATTTTATTTAGTGTCTGTTGTGTCATTCAACATTTGTGTATTAAGAATTAAAAAAGGTGTGAGAGGGAATTGTTGTACGATCACACATTAGTTGTATTTTAAATTAAGAAATGATGTTACTTCAGTATAAAAAAATAATTTGTTAATACATAGTTATTAATATTATTTTAAATATTCTACCTTTTTTAAGAGAGATCCCATTGTCCTTCCAGGGAACCATTTATCCAAATAGATGTACCAATAATGAACAAGTGGACCAAAAGCTAAACCTGAAGCAGCCATTTTTCCTGTTCTCTTTATATCCCAAAGCTTATCTGGTTCATTTTGAATCCGCTGGTAATTTTGTTGTATCAGGTCTCCACAAATGGACACACTTACACTAAGGCCAGTGTTTGTGAACAATAAATACTTGGGTGAGAATAATACTCTACCACTACGCTGAAGAGATCTGAAGACAGGGCGAACTGCAATCGAAGCTAGTGATAATGCCCTGTTCATTTTTAAAAATTATAACTAATAATGACCAGTTTAATATCTTTATATTGAGATGAATTATGTTTGACATAGAGTGCAATCTTACATACTTGTCAATATACACAGTGTAGACTGGTACATTTTAGTTTTGAAAAATTGATGCATCATAAATTTCTGTTGATGTAAAAAAAATTATCCTTAGAACTTAGATGTTAATAAGCACCAGTGTAGCATAACAGCAAACAGTTTGATTAACATCGTTTGAAGAATTATATTTTTAGTTTTAGTCATGATTGTCACAAAAAACTCCTCCCTTCTTTTGCTTTGTACACCCTGAAAAAAAGAAAATTGAAATTGATGTGTTGTTTTATAATCAGAGGTTTAATTATTCTGCATAAATAATTCAGAGAAGGAACATTTAAAATTTTAAATCAACTAGAATTTTTAAGTTAACTTCATAAGTCTAAAATTTATTTGTACACATTGTACACAGATTTTCTTAATTTGAAGAGAAGTATATTTAAAATAGAATTTTTGATTTTGTTAAGAAGTCTTCTTCTTCTTCGTTCTCAATATTGAATATTGAGTTTTGCGTGCCACAAGTTTTGCGCCAATTGGCCCGTGGTCTCCGACTTCAGCCTGCTGTATTTTCTGGATTTGCTTCCATAGCCTTTGGTCAGCCAAGACCATCTGCAAGGCAGCAGTTGTTTTTTGGCAAGTGATGCAGCGTTCACATGCCACGGTAAGGGTTCCACGCATTACCCCGCCGCTTTTCACCCATTTGGAGCTGGGTGGAACTCGGGGACGCCCGGGAACAAGTTCATGGCTTCCCATGGATTCGAACTCGTGACCATCGGAACGACAGTCGAGCGCACTTGCCACTCGACCACCGCGGCCCCCAGTTAAGAAGTCAATTTCTATTAATATTTTGAATATAACAAAATAATTTTAATGCATATTTTTATAATTGATACCTTTCAAAGTCACACCTTTACACAAAGTTATCATAGTTTTACAAATTTAGAAGTAGGTGAACAAATTGTGATGAAGACTAAAGAGTAATCATGATGAAAGTTGAAAAGAAACAGACAATTGGTTCAATTATTTGTGATTGGCATCAGAAAGTGCAACTGATCAATGATTTTGTATTAGAAAATTTTAACTGTTTTTAGTTTCCCTATCCATAATTATCAACTAAAAATGTAGTTTTAAAATTGCTAAAGCTCCTGCATGTTTTTACCCAATGCCAATACTTCATGTCATTTTGTTATTTTTAGGTGAAAAAATAACTCCTCATGACTAATGTTCCCACTCTTACTCTTAGTTTTGTTGGTCCGTGAAAGCAATGAAATTATCTGGACATATGTGGTTAAAGTTAAAAC
Source organism: Radix auricularia (assembly GCA_002072015.1). Lineage (NCBI taxonomy): Eukaryota > Metazoa > Mollusca > Gastropoda > Lymnaeidae > Radix > Radix auricularia. Next base: position 635,488 of record MUZC01000207.1, read on the forward strand.
TATTAACAAACAACAATTTCTGCTAGTATTCTGATTTTAAAACTAGTTTTTTAAAGTTAAAAAGCCCTTTAAAACACATGAAAAGCGAATATTGAATCATTTTATTTTTATACTTCTTTTATTACTTATTTAATGAGTTTAAATAAGTAAAAGTAAGAGAGATTATTTTTTTGCTCTACATAAGTAAATTGGGCTGAACAGGAGAATCTTGAACGTGATGTCACGACGCTACCGGTTGCTGGAAACGAGATTTCTATAAATTCTAAAACGATTTTCAAAAATGGAAGGTTTTAGTTTAGGGTTTGGGTTAGGTATAGCCAGTACAGCTTTAGAATTTTTGGACAACGGAAGGTTTTAGGGTTTGGTTTAGGTATAGCTATAGAAATTTAAATTTTAGCTTTTTTAGTGCCATAGGAACAAAGATGTCCGCCGGTAATGACCTATTTGGGCCACGGTCAATTAAGTATCATTTTACCATGCCATAAATTAAATTGCGCTAAAATAATACTAATACTAAAATTGGCTAAAGCGAATTATGTAGACCGTGACGTCACGACGCTACCGTAAAGAAAGTTCTATAAATTCTAAAAGGCTTATCAAAAATGGAAGCCTGGAACTGGAAGGTTTTAGGGTTTGGGTTAGGTAAAGTATAGCTTTAGAATTTTCGAAGGTTTTAGGGTTTGGGTTAGTATAGCTATAGAATTTTAATTTTAAAGCTATTTAAAGGACGTGCTATAACAACAATCAAGACCGCCATGACCATGACGTCACATACTTAGCTTTTACTCTAAAATTACTAAAATAAGAAATTACCATAAATAATTTTAAAAACTTGTATTTGTATAACTAGCAGTATTGGGCTAAGTGAGTATCTTGTATGATGAGTATGGGCATGGGTGAATATGATTTATTAGGCCTAATTAATTAATAATAAATACTACTACTCTAAAGTTTACTACTTTACTTTACTTTACTAACTAAGTGACTAAGACTAATACTAACTAATTGAAATTGAAATGACGAATACTGACACTGACACGTACTGGTACTTTTAAAATTTATACGTATATGAAATAAAAATTAAGTCAGTATCAATAAGAATTTAATATGGTGCTTTAGATGTCTGTGAATCAGAAGGGCAAGTTTAACAAATACTCAATAATTTTTAAATGCAAGAAATATTTATCACTGATAGCAATGTCAACGGGCGATGTTGTTTCGCCATGGTTGTCCTTTTCATTATCATGCTACTTTCACTTCCGAGAGTTATTACTACTTAAAGAGCGTCAGTAAATTTAACGCCCAACCAAAGAATTATTTCAATATTCATTATGATAGAGAAGATCCGTATTCGACACCGACGCATCGAATTAAAAGTTAAAGCCCACTAAATTTGATGAAGACCAGAAATATGCACACAATACAACATCCAACAGCTAAATTAAATAAGCTAAATTCATTTAAAATTACTGATTACATCTAGATACAATTGGCATTGGCGGACAGGCAATAAAGGGGACAAATTTGATTCTCATAGTCTCATAGCCATAGCCTGTCATAGTTTTGGCTTTATATTTATTTATATTTGTTTACACCTTTCACCAGATTTACTCTTTGAATGATTCGAATAATTCGATGTTAAATTGGTGGCCTATTTCTTCCGACTCCCACACACTTCTTGAAATCTATATAATATCCGGCATCCTTCCGTCTCGCGAGACGATGGTGCATCACCGTTGGGTTGGGTTGCATTTCCTCGAGTGACTGTGCAGTCCTATCCTTGAGTGACAGTCTTTGCCACAGTTTTTACACACGAGTTCTGTGCTTCCAAATGTTTTGGCCTTTCTCCTAGCTCTTCTGTCTGCAGCCTCCTCCATTCTTCGCTCCTCGGCTACTATCACGCCCTCTTTGACAACTGTGCGCCACGTAGATCGGTCTTCTGCCTTACACTCCCAGTCACTTGTATGTATTTTGGCTGCTTTCATGTCCCTTTGACAGACATCTTTAAATCGCAAGCGTGGGCGACCTGTTTTCCTCTTTCCTGAAGCAAGTTCACCATATAGGAGGTCCTTCGGGATGCGGCCGGGGCTCATTCTTTTGACATGTCCTAGCCACCTCAGGCGTCTTTCACTAAGAATTGAGAACATGCTTTGGGTATTGGCACGCGTTAGTACCTCACTATTAGGTACTTTTTCTTGCCATTTAATACCAAGGATGCGGCGCAAGCATCTCAAATGGAAGCTGTTAAGCTTACGCTCTTGTGATGTATAAGTGGTCCATGTCTCGCTCCCATATAGTAGTGTACTGATGACACAGGCTCGATAGACGCACAGTTTGGTTTTCTCCGTTAGCTTGGTGTTTTGCCAGACCCGCTTATTTAGTTTAGCCATTGTTGCGGCTGCCTTGCCAATTCTGCTGTTTATTTCTTCTTCAATGGACAGTGTATTGGAGACCTTGGATCCCAAGTAGGTGAAGCTGTCCACAACCTCCAAGTTTTCATTATCGATATTTATGGTAGGAGGAGGTCGAGTGTCTTGGGCCATGATGTTTGTCTTTTTCAAGCTGATTTGCAGACCAAATTCTTTGCAGGCATTGGAGAAGCTTGACACGAGTTGTTGCAAACCAGATTCTGTATGTGCTGTTAGTGCCGCATCATCCGCAAATAGTAGCTCTCGAATTAGGACATCCGTCGTTTTGGTCTTGGCTCGGAGGCGGGCAGTGTTGAAAAGTCCTCCATCAGCTCTGGTATGTAACCAGATTCCCTCACTGCTATCCTTGAATGCGTATCGAAGAAGTACAGAGAAGAATATTGCGAAGAGTGTTGGTGCGAGTACACAACCTTGTTTAACTCCGCTGCTGACAGGGAAGGCAACGGGCCCCTTGACGTCAAAAGCTGCTCCCCTAAAGTCCAAAAATGGAGAAATTATTCAAGACCAGGCAGCACAGCTAAAACGGTGGGTTGAGCATTATCTGGAATTGTATTCAACAGTTACCACAGTCTCCAGCACCGCTCTAGATGACATCCCAGATATGCGACTCATGGAAGAACTTGATGTCGTGCCCACACAGGAAGAGCTGAGCAAAGCAATTGACAGTCTAGCTTGTGGAAAAGCGCCTGGGAATGATGGAATACCACCAGAGGTTCTAAAGAGTGGCAAGACAGCTTTACTCCAACCATTGCACGAGATTCTGTCCCTCTGCTGGGAACTGGGCTACATCCCCCAAGACCTAAAGGATGCAAATATAGTGACACTATATAAAAACAAAGGTGATAGGAGTGATTGCAATAATTATCGCGGCATTTCACTCCTTAGTATTGTAGGAAAGACCTTTGCCCGCGTTATACTAAAACGTTTACAAAGCCTAGCATCCCGCGTCTATCCAGAATCTCAGTGTGGTTTCCGGTCCGGTCGGTCTACCATAGACATGGTGTTCTCCATACGACAGCTCCAGGAAAAATGCAGAGAGCAGCAGATGCCACTATACATTGCATTTGTGGACCTTACAAAAGCCTTCGACTTAGTCAGTCGCAACGGGCTATTCCAAATACTGGCAAAAATTGGATGTCCCCCTCACCTACTTGCCATCATCAGACAGTTCCATGAAAATATGCTTGGCACAGTACAGTTCGATGGAGCTAAGTCAAATCTATATAATATAGCGTATATTAGAGGATTCATTAAAAATAAAGGCGTACAGTTTTGCCAACATTAGCAAATAGGCAAAAATCCACACCATAGTGGTTTGTAAATGGTCAAATCACAACACTGCAGGGAAATGGCGAAGTTTTAAGCAAATTTAACTTAATGTCAGCCCCCTCCACCACACACCCTTTTTTCTTACAATTTCTTCCTTTTTTTTTCTTTATTTAAAGAGATTTTTTTTTTAAATTTGCATACGTGCAAACTTTTAAACGAATGGAACGAATGGAATTTGGAGAATATTCAATCACAAGAAAGACAAAATATATTATTTTTTGTTTGAAAGGTGTAATAAAAACCGTTAAAAGGGCTAGACTATGCCGGTAATATTTTAAACTCTAGATTTAATTTTGGGTCATGATGAATATGTGTGCCAAGTTTAGTCAACATCCATCAATCTACATAGAAACAATTCCATGTATGAGTATGCGGAACAGGCAGTGACTGCAAGAAGCTTTCTAAAATGTTGGGGCGACAGCGATTGGCAGATTTGTGTCTATTGCCTTCTGCCCTCCAATGTCTTAACTTAGTCATCGGTCACTGATGACTGATGAGCAGCAATGTTATTTTTTAATTTTTTTAAAATTTATTTATTTAATTATTTTTTATTTATTTTTTTATATTTTTTTGTTGTTGTTAGATCGAGTCAAAACTTGTCAAATCTATGTAAGTATGGCCATGGGATAGTGATCAATCCTCGCTGGGTGATGAGTGTTTCGAGGTAGCTTCCACCAGAAGTCGTTTTTTGCTCGGCAGCGGCATAAGGGGCCGTCCATAAAGTACGTCACGCTCCCAGGTGGGGGGGGGGGTGTAAGAAAGTGTGACAGGGGAGGGGAGTCCGGCCATGTGTGATGTAACACTTTTATTTATTTATTTTTTCTAAAACATAATTTAAAACGCTTTTTAATTCTTTTTTTTAAACATTTGAATTAGATATGTCAAGATAGCATGAAATGCGTAGGCCTATCTCTTAAATGTGTTGTTTATAAATCTGAATTGGAGGCAGCAGGACTGATATAGAAGGATCAGGAATGGTTTGACAATCATGTTCGCACCAGCCAAAATTCACTCAAATTATGAAATATCAGGACATAAAATGTTGCGACTAAGTATGAAGCTCATATTTCAACGTTTTACCTTCTAGATTCTTACCTCCTCCAATCCAAATCAACCAAACAACTGATGGAAGAATGCAAACAATGCTGAAGAAACATGCAGGGCAACACAGAGCTCGGACTCAGGCGAATGTGCACATTCAAACTGTTCGAGAATCAACTCAGATAAAACGAATCCGTCCTTTCAGAATCGCTTCTAAGAAGCAAAGAGAACCCATGTCAGTTATTGCCAGAAGAGCAAAGCACATTCAGGGGCTGTTCAATGGCTAGATGAAGACGAGTTGATCTGCAATTATCCTTCAAGGAGACGATAATGGTGAAAGATTGATGCCAGTAGTAACTATGGAGGAACACTTCACTTCATCATAGTAGGATGATGTCCAGTGAATATTTTTGAATTAAACATAATTCAAAGGACCATAAAAAAACATTCAATATAGCACAAGAGTTGGTCTCATGATTTGCCAATCTAGTCTTATTTAGTCAAATTGTTTTGTTTCCTTTTTATTATTTAATCACTGGGTGGGGTCAAGTTTTGCAAATCTACTTATTATCCTGTGTCAATAGTCAATAGATTGCATAATCGGAAAATAATCTAAAACTTGACCTCACCAGTGGCGGATTTAGCTATAGGGCAGGGGGCGGCTTGCCCCCGCGCCCCTGTCCGGTCTAATATGGCGCCCCCTTAAGACGCCCGCGATGAACACTAAAAAGGATTCACTAGAGCAGAAAAAAAGATTGCTAATCTAATCAACACTAAACTGCAATACTACAATATTGGCTTGCTAAATATCGTATTTTAAAACTGTCAGGAGCGTCAACAAGTGGAAAACAATAGAGAAGTATTGAAATGAATGATAGACGTGATGTTGTTCTTAGCAAAACAAGGTTTGCCCTTTAGAGGACACAGAGTACTTTATTGCTTTTGTGATGGTAATTGTAGAAATACTGGAGATTATCGGGAAATGTTATCTTTATTAGCCAAATATGATTTTACTTTAGACAGTCATCTAAAGTTTAGGAAGAAAAGTGAATTTTTTGAAGTCATGATTTAATTGAATCACTTGCATCTGAATTATCGGCGATAACTGTTAATGAAGTTAATTCTGCACAATTCTTTTATTATTAATTAAACCGTTGATATATCTAAAATGGATCAGATGTCAGTTTCTTTACGTTCAGCGTTAATATCAGGACATGTTGTGGAAAGATTTATAGGCTTTTATACTGTGGTTAACAGCAATGCTGCCGCATTTTTTGAGAATATGAGGAGGAAAGGCGTTCGAAGGCACATCCCTGATGTCTGGAATTAAAAGTGGCCTTCAAACTTATTTCAAGAAACTTTCATCCAATGCCATCTATGTTCATTGTTGTGCAAATGTTTTGAATTTGGTTACTAAAGAAGCAATGATGTAAAGATGTTTTTCGACATAGCTGAACGGTTGTATGCTTTCTTTCCGTGTAGTTTATCACGTCTAAATTCTCTTAAAGAACACCATAAATCTCAATATGAATCATCAGTAGATACCCTGAAAATACCTTCTGATACAAGATAGGCAAGCCGTAAGCATGCAGTTGCTGGGTCATTCTCTGCTATTCTAGTCACTCTATAAGTTATACATTTAGGGGACTCAACAGAATGTAAAAAGAAGTGTCAGAGCAGAAGCTATGGGACCATCGGTTTTAATAGCAAAATAATCTTTTTATTTTATTTTATTTGTTCAAAAGTTGTTGGATAATATCTTTGTGTTATCAAACTACTTGCAGCGCAAGAGCATCGACACTGCATTTGCAAAACGATTGATCGATGCTGTAAACAAAAAGAGGGGTGAGACTGCAATCAGGCTTATAAAAAAGTAAATGGAAAAGGCGTAAACAGGGTTAGCCTGACAGGACGCAACAAAACAGCGAATATTTTGGCAAAGAGCCTTTTTCAACTGACATACAATACACAAATTAAGTTTTTATTTTTATTTTGTTTTTATTTTTTATTTTTAATATTCGTTTTATTTAAGTTTGCTGAAATGAGAAGCGATAAAGCTTTTGAAATTCTGAAAGTAGATGTCAAATAATTTATTAACGAAAACTGTTCCAAACTAGATGTTAAAAACAAAATTTAAAGAAAAGCGAATTGCAAAAAAGAAAAGTATGGCAGACGAACTTAGCCGAGATGAAAGGGTTGATGATCCAACTACAAGCTTTAAATCTGAAACGTACTTTACTATCTTGGATACACTTGTAACACAAATGGATGATCGATTTAATTACTTTGGTATCACAATCTGTGGAGGAAAGGCATTTGATGGCACATCTGTGGTGTCTGGAATTAAGAGTAACCTTCAAATTCATTTAAATAAACTTTAACCTAATGCCATCTATGTTCATTGTTGTGCCCATGTTTTGAAGTTGGTTATTATCGAAGCAATGTCTGTAAACAGTAATGAACAGCTGTTTTTCGGCCCAGCTGAAAGATTGTATGCATTCTTTACGTCTAGTTTACCACGTCTACATACTCTTAATGAACATCATAAATCTCAATATGAATCAACAGTAAACACACTGAAATGACTTTCTGATACAAGACGGGCCACCCGTAAGCATGCAGTTGATGCATTTGTTGGATCATTCTCTGCTATTCTAGCCACTCTAGAAGAGATAAATTCAGAGGAATCAACAGAATGTAAAGGAATTTATTTTGTTTTTTCCAATGCTATTTGAACAAAAGTTGGATAACATCTTCATGTTATCAAACGCTTGCAACGCAAGAGCATTGACATTGCAATTGCAAATTAATTGATCGATGTTGGAAGAAATCAGTTTGTCAAAATGAGAAGCGATGAAGCTTTTTAAAAGTCTGAAAGTATGTGTCTAACCATTTTTTTAACGAAAATTGTTCCAAACTAAATGTTATTTTTTTTTTTTTAAAGAAACGCGTATTGCAACCAAAAAAAAAAAAAAATAAACAAAAGTATTGCAGACAAACTTTACCGAGATGAAAGAGCTGATGATCCAACTAAAAGCTTAAGAACTGAAAATACTTCACTGACTTGGATACACTTCTGGCACAAATAGAGGATCAATTTAATGACTTTCAGGGCACAGTTATTTATTTCTATTGTATTGATCCATCCCAAAATGTTGGAAAAATAAAGATTATTTTCGAAGTGTATGCAAAATTTAGAAACGAGACATTAACCTTGAAGAAGCAATCGTTGAATAGTATAGCTTCAAAGATTTGTATGCATCAAACCGTACCTCACTATCTAGTGAACTATACAACTTAAATAGCTTCTGCCACTCTTGACTGAAAAAAAATGGCATCAGGTATCCATTTGTGTCAATACTCTATAACATTTACTTGAATCTTCCTGTAAGCAGTGAAAATCATCAAAAATTATTTGCGCTCCAAAATGACAAACGAACGTGTGTCTGGATTGGCAATAATTTCGAATGAACGTGATCTAGGTGAGAACGTTAACTTTGAATCAACGATAAATCGTTTTGCTTCTCTGAAATCACGTAGATATTAATTTAATTAGGGCTTAGGGCTCTATAATTCGCACAAACAGAGTCAGTGGCGTCGCTAGGGGGGGGCGGTACGCCCCGGGTGACACCATTAGGGGGGTGACACCAAAGGATACATTTTTACTGTGTTACATTTTATGTCAGAAAAAAGAGACACATTTTTTTTATATAGAAAGAAATTAAGAAACAATAAAAAACGTTACACGCCGAAACTTTTTATTGACATCATAGACAAATCCCACTCCCTCTTTTCATCAGTTAACTTACAATAATAAAACCGTACCGACAAACAAAGAAAGTTTCTTCAAAAAAAAACCCAAAAAACCCCCCCCAAAAAAACAGCCGCACCAGAGAGGTTTTTTTTTTTTTTTTTTTTTTTTTTTTTTAAAGAAAGGGAGTGTATTCTGTTGTAAAAGATATTTTTTTAAAAACTGAGCTTTGAAGCATTGACATCATAGACCGATCCCACTCCCTCTTCCCTCCACGTCAGAGGGGTGGGGGCGAAGAATACGATCTTTCTATTTAAAAAAATCAAAATATGGGTTTTGTTGTTGTTATTTTTAGAGGAAAATTATGAATTCAATGTCTCTGAGTTTATATTTTTTAAATTTATATTTTTAAAGGCGTGCAAGCATAGATATGCATGTTTATGTATAGGTAGTCCGCCGGTTCGTAGTTGCCATCCTTACCAATGTTCCCTTCAAGCTGCACGGCCGCGCAGCTATCTGGCAGACTCCGCGCAGGAGTTTTGAGTTATCATGCCGCAAATTTCAACAGGGAAAAAATTAGAATTTCTGCGCCTTTGCCAGAAAAGTTAGTAGCAATTTTATCCTTTACTCTACCCTGGACACAGTCGCAGCTTTTGTTAAAATCCAATTAAGAAAACAAGTTTAAATGTCCAGAATGTATCTTCCATTTCTAACTCATACAACAAACAGACACTAACAACATAATTCAACTCATTCGTCTAAAGTTAATACAAGGAAAATATCAAACACTCCCTTAGAAAAGTAATTGACATGGGTGACTAGCCTTGAAGCAGAACAAATACTTTAATATCACTTGCCGACAACTTACAAAAAAAGACTTTGATGTCTCGAACAAGCCGGTGTGATATTTTAATCAAAACAATGGGAGTTGTTTTTGGTATGATAGTGTGTTGAAAGGAGGGCTTTGAAATTACAACACAGTTTGCGCTGTACACCTGGAGAAGGATTATTTTTAGATGACACAGAAATCAGATGGCTTTCACGGCACTTTGCTTTACACGCATTGTTGCTCAAATTGTTACGAAACATACAAGTACAGACTGAATACTGTGAAGAGCTGGTCCGTTTGTATTATGACCCATAGTCATGGTCAATAAATATTTTTTCGTAGTGTCATTCATGAAGTAGTTGGATAATTTGCCAAATTAAGCAAAGGAAAAAATCTAACGACCATGGAGGCATACCAGTTTGTATAATGAAGGATCAATAACCTAAGAGGCCATGAGCACCTTGGTGACAATTTTCATTGGTCTGTAGAGGTCGCTAAAATGTTTTCAGGCTGTAAGGGTGAAAACATAGTCCCATTCTCAAATTCGTTGAATGTCTGAGTTGGCACGTGGACTATCATTTTCTTGAAATCGACTTGATGCTATGGCGTATATTGTTGTAAGCGTTAGTCGACACGTCAAATTTTAATTTCTGACAAGAAGAACTTGGTGCCCTAGTTTCTAAATAAAAAGCATTGTTTAAAAGCTATGAAGACATTTTGCAGAAACTTATGGATCAATATCGCAATTTAAATTTATGATTAATGCTAGCGGAAAAAA
>MUZC01000208.1:11436-26426 GCA_002072015.1 Radix auricularia
AAAATGACATGGCTAAAAATTTTTGTATTTTTCCTTCAATCCAGGACATATTGCAATGTCGATGCATCTGAGAGAAGTGCAATAGAAAAATATAAAAACCATATAGCTGACTTGCATAATTTTGTCACGACGCAAGGTCAAAAGTCTTACAAAAATGTAGAGCTTATACACAAAAAATTACCTTATAATGACATAACTAAATTTTTAAAAAAAATTTCCTTCAATCAAGGACATCTTGCAATGTCATTTCATCTGACAGAAGTGCAATAGAAAAATCTAAAAATCGCATAGCTGACTTGCATAGTTTTGTGACGGCGCAAGGTCAAATATCGCACAAAAATAATAAGCTTATATAGAGAAAATTACCCAAAAAATTTCATGTCTAAAATTTTTTTTTCTGTTTTATTCAATCCAGGACATATTGCAATGTTGTTGCATGTGACAGAAGTGCAATAGAAAAATCTAAAAATCACAAAGCTCAATTGCATAGTTTTGTCACGGCGCAAGGTCAAAAGTCGCACAAAAATATAGAGCTTATATAGAGAAAATTACCCCAAAATGACATGGCTAAAAATTTTTGTATTTTTCCTTCAATCCAGGACATCTTGCAATCTCGATGCATCTGACAGAAGTTCAATAGAAAAATCCTAAAATCACATACCTGACTTGCATAGTTTTGTGACGGCGCAAGGTCAAATATCGCACAAAAATAATAAGCTTATATAGAGAAAATTACCCAAAAAATTTCATGTCTAAATTTTTTTTAATTTTTTATTCAATCCAGGACATCTTGCAATGTTGTTGCATCTGACAGAAGTGCAATAGAAAAATCTAAAAATCACAAAGCTGAATTGCATAGTTTTGTCACGGCGCAAGGTCAAAAGTCGCACAAAAATATAGAGCTTATATAGAGAAAATTACCCAAAAATGACATGCCTAAAATTTTCTTTATTTTTCATTCAATCCAGGACATCTTGCAATGTCGTTGCACCTGAAGGAATTTCAATAGAAAAATCTAAAATTCACATAGCTGACTTGCATAGTTTTGTCACGGCGCAAGGTCAAAAGTCGCACAAAAATGTAGAGCATATATATAGAGAAAATTACCCAAAAATGACATGCCTAAGTTTTTTTAAAAAAATTCTTCAATCCATGACATCTTGCAATGTCGTTGCATCTGAAACAAGTGCAATAGAAAAATCTAAAAATCACATAGCTGACTTGCATACATTTGTCACGGCGCAAGGTCAAAAGTCGCACAAAAATATAAAATTTATATAGAAAAAATTACACAAAAATGACATTGCTAAAATTTTTTGTATTTTTCCTTCAATCCAGGACATCTTGCAATGTAGATGCATCTGACAGAAGTGCAATAGAAAAATCTAAAAATCACATAGCTGAATTGCATAATTTTGTCACGGCGCAAGTTAAAAAGTCCCACAAAAATGTAGAGCATATATAGATAAAATTACCCGAAAATGACATGGCTAAAATTTTTTGTATATTTCCTTCAATCCAGGACATCTTGCAATCTCGATGCATCTGACAGAAGTGCAATAGAAAAATCCTAAAATCACATACCTGACTTGCATAGTTTTGTCACGGCGCAAGGTAAAAAGTCGCAGAAAAATATAAAGCTTATATAGAGAAAATTACCCAAAAATGACATGGCTAAAAATTTTTGTATTTTTCCTTCAATCCAGGACATATTGCAATGTCGATGCATCTGAGAGAAGTGCAATAGAAAAATCTAAAAATCGCATAGCTGACTTGCATAATTTTGTCACGACGCAAGGTCAAAAGTCACACAAAAATGTAGAGCTTATATACAGAAAATTACCTTAAAATGACATGCCTAAATTTTTAAAAAAATTTTCCTTCAATCCAGGACATCTTGCAATGTCGTTGCATCTGACAGAAGTGCAATAGAAAAATCTAAAAATCGCATAGCTGACTTGCATAGTTTTGTGACGGCGCAAGGTCAAATATCGCACAAAAATAATAAGCTTATATAGAGAAAATTACCCAAAAATGACATGCCTAAAATTTTCTTTATTTTTCATTCAATGCAGGACATCTTGCAATGTCGTTGCACTTGACGGAATTTCAATAGAAAAATCTAAAATTCACATAGATGACTTGCATAGTTTTGTCACGGCGCAAGGTAAAAAGTCGCACAAAAATATTGAGCTTATATGGAGAAAATTACCCAAAAATGACATGCCTAAAACATTTTTTTATTTTTCTTTAAATCCAGGACATCTGACAATGTCGTTGCATCTGACAGAAGTGCAATAAAAAAATCTCAAAATTACATACCTGACTTGCATAGTTTTGTCACAGCGCATGGTCAAAAGTCGTACAAAAATACAGAGCTTATATAGAAAAAATTACTCAAAAAATGACATGCCTAAAACGTTTTTTATTTTTCCTTAAATCCAGGACATCTTGCAATGTCGTTGTATCTGACAGAAGTGCAATAGAAAAATCTAAAATTCACATAGCTGACTTGCATAGTTTTGTCACGGCGCAAGGTCAAAAGTCGCACAAAAATATACAGCTTATATAGAGAAAATTACCCAAAAATGACATGCCTATAATTTTTTATATTATTTTTCTTCAATCCAGGACATCTTGCAATGTCGTTGCATCTGACAGAAGTGAAATAGAAAAATCTAAAAATCACATAGCTGACTTCCATAGTTTTGTCACGGCGCAAGGTCAAATGTCGCACAAAAATATAGAGCTTAAATAGAGAAAAATTACCCTAAAGTGACATGCCTAATTTTTAAAAAAAAATTTCTTCAATCCAGGACATCTTGCAATGTCGTTGCATCTGACAGAAGTGCAATATAAAAATATAAAAATCACATAGCTGACTTGCATAGTTTTGTCACGGCGCAAGGTCAAAAGTCGCACAAAAATATACAGCTTATATAGAGAAAATTACCCTAAAATGACATGCCTAATTTATTTTTAATTTTTTCATTCAATCCAGGACATCTTGCAATGTCGTTGCACTTGACGGAATTGCAATAGAAAAATTTAAAATTTACATAGCTGACATGCATAGTTTCGTCACGGCGCAAGGTCAAATGTCGCAAAAAATATACAGCTTATATAGAGAAAATTACCAAAAAGTGAAATGCCTTAAACATTTTTTATTTTTCCTTCAATCCAGGACATCTTGCAATGTCGTTGCATCTGACAGAAGTACAATAGAAAAATTTAAATATCACAAAGCTGACTTGCATAGTTTTGTCACGGCGCAAGTTCAAAAGTCGCACAAAAATATTGAGCTTATTTAGAAAAAATTACCCAAAAATGACATGATTAAATTTTTTTTTATTTTTCCTTAAATTCTGGACATCTTGCAATGTCGTTGCACCTGACGGAATAGCAATAGAAAAATCTAAAATTCACATAGCTGACTTGCATAGTTTCGTCACGGCGCAAGGTGAAAAGTCGCACAAAAATATACAGCTTATATAGAGAAAATTTCCAAAAAATGACATGCCTAAAACATTTTTTATTTTTCCTTAAATCCAGGACATCTTGCAATGTCGTTACATCTGACAGAAGTGCAATAAAAAAATCTAAAAAACACATAGCTGACTTGCATAGTTTATTCTCGGCGCAAGGTCAAAAGTCGCACAAAAAAAGTAGAGCTTATATAGAGAAAATTACCCTAAAATGACATGTCTAAATTTTTTTTTATATTTTCCCTTCAATCCAGGACATCTTTCAATGTCGTTGCATCTGACAGAAGTGCAATAGAAAAATCTAAAATCACATAGCTGACTTGCATAGTTTTGTCACGGCGCAAGGTCAAAAGTCGCTCAAAAATATATAGCTTATATAGAGAACATTACCCCAAAAATGACATGCCTAAATTTAAAAAAATTTTTTTTTAAATCCAGGACATATTGCAATGTCGTTGCATCTGACGGAATAGCAATAGAAAAATCTAAAAATCAAATAAGCTGACTTGCATAGTTTTGTCACGGTGCAAGGTCAAAAGTCGCACAAAAATATATATATATTATATAGAGAAAATTACCCAGAAATGACATGCCTAAATTTTTTTTTCCTTGAATCCAGGACATCTTGCAATGTCGTTGCATCTGTCACAAGTTCAATAGAAAAATAAAAAAAACACATAGCCGACTTGCATAGTTTTGTCACGGCGCAAGGTCAAAATTCGCACAAAAATCTAGAGCTTTTATAGAGAAAAATTACCCAAAAATGACGTGCTCAGAATTTTTTATAATTTTCCCTTCAATCCAGGACATCTTGCAATGTCGTTGCATCTGACAGAAGTGCAATAGAAAAATCTAAAAATCACATAGCTGACTTGCATAGTTTTGTCACGGAGCAAGGTAAAAAGTCATACAAAAATATAGAGCTTATATAGAGAAAATTACCCAAAAATGAATATGCCTAATTTTTTTTCCTTCAATCCAGGACATCTTGCAATGTCGTTGCATCTGACAGAAGTGCAATAGAAAAATTTAAAAATCACATAGCTGACTTGCATAGTTTTGTCACGGCGCAAGGTCAAATGTCGCACAAAAATATTGAGCTTATTTAGAAAAAATTACCCAAAAATGACATGCCTAAACTTTTTTATATTTTTCCTTAAATCCAGGACATCTTGCAATATCGTTGCACCTGACGGAATTGCAATAGAAAAATCTAAAACTCACATAGCTGACTTGCATAGTTTCGTCACGGCGCAAGGTCAAAAGTCGCAAAAAATATACAGCTTATATAGAGAAAATTACCAAAAAGTGACATGCCTAAAACATTTTTTATTTTTTCTTCAATCCAGGACATCTTGCAATGTCGTTGCATATGCCAGAAGTGCATAAGAAAAATCTAAAATTCACATAGATGACTTGCATAGTTTTGTCACGGCGCAAGGTCAAAAGTCGCACAAAAATCTAGAGCTTATATAGAGAAAATAACCCAAAAATGACATGCCTATAATTTTTTTATATTTTTCCTTCAATCCAGGACATCTTGCAATGTCGTTACATCTGGAAGAAGTGCAATAGAAAAATCTAAAAAATCACATAGCTGACTTGCATAATTTTGTCACGGCGCAAGGTCAAAAGTCGAACAAAAATCTAGAGCTTATGTATAGAAAATTACCCAAAAATGACATGCCTAAAATTTTTTAAATTTTTTCTTCAATCCAGGACATCTTGCAATGTCGTTGCATCTGACAGAAGTGCAATAAAAAAATATAAATATCACATTGCTGACTTGCATAGATTTGTCACGGCGCAAGGTCAAAAGTCGCACAAAAATGTAGAGCTTATATAGAGAAAATTACCCTAAAATGAAATGCCTAAATTTTTTTTATATTTTTCCTTCAATCCAGGACATCTTGCAATGTCGTTGCATCTGACAGAAGTGCAATAGAAAAATCTAAAGTGCAATAGAAAAATCTAAAAATCATATAGCTGACTTGCATAGTTTTGTCACGGCGCAAGGTCAAAAGTCGCAGAAAAATATAGATCTTATATAGAGAATATTACCCAAAAATGACATGCCTATTTTTTTAAAAATTTTTCTTTAAATCCAGGACATATTGCAATTTTGTATCATCTGACGGAATAGCAATAGAAAAATCTAAAAATCAAATAAGCTGACTTGCATAGTTTTGTCACGGTGCAAGGTCAAAAGTCGCACAAAAATATAGATCTTATATAGAGAAAATTACCCAGAAATGACATGCCTAAATTTGTTTTCCCTTCAATCCAGGACATCTTGCAATGTCGTTGCATCTGACACAAGTTCAATAGAAAAATCTCAAAATCACATAGCCGACTTGCATAGTTTTGTCACGGCGCAAGGTCAAAATTCGCACAAAAATCTAGAGCTTATATAGAGTAAATTACCCAAAAATGACATGCCCAGAATTTTTTATATTTTCCCTTCAATCCTGGACATCTTGCAATGTCGTTGCATCTGACAGAAGTGCAATAGAAAAATCTAAAAACCACATAGCTGACTTGCATAGTTTTTTCACGGCGCAAGGTCAAAAGTCATACAAAAATATAGAGCTTATATCGAGAAAATTACCCAAAAATGACATGCATTAATATTTATTATTTTTTCTTCAATCCAGGACATCTTGCAATGTCGTTGCATCTGACAGAAGTGCAATAAAAAAATCTAAAAACAACATTGCTGTCTTGTATGGTTTTGTCACGGCGCAAGGTAAAATGTCATATAAAAATATAGAGCTTATATAGAGAAAATTACCAAAAAATGACATGCTAATTTTTTTTCCCTTCAATCCATGACATCTTGCAATGTCGTTGCATCTGACAGAAGTGCAATTGTAAAATCTAAAAATCACAGAGCTGACTTGCATAGTTTTGTCACGGCACAAGGTAAAAAGTCGCACAAAAATGTAGAGCTTATATAGAGAAAATTACCCTAAAATCACATGCCTAATTTTTTTTTATTTTTCCTTCAATCCAGGAAATCTTGCAAATTTCGTTGCATCTGACAGAAGTGCAATAGAAAAATCTAAAAATCACATAGCTGACTTGCATAATTTTTTCACGATGCAAGGTCAAAAGTCGCACAAAGATATAGAGCTTGTATTGAGAAAATTACCCTAAATTGACATAACTAAAAAATGTTTTATTTTTCCATCAATCAAGGACACCTTGCAATGTCGTTGCATCTGAAACAAGTGCAATAGAAAAATCTAAAAATCACATAGCTGACTTGCATAGTTTTGTCACGGCGCAAAGTCAAATGTCGCACAAAAGTCTAGAGCTTATATTGAGAAAATTACCCAAAAATGACATGCCTAATTTTTTTTCCCTTCAATCCAGGACATCTTGCAATGTCGTGGCATCTTACAGAAGTGCAATGAAAAAATCTAAAAATTACATAGCTGACTTCCATAGTTTTGTCACGGCGCAAGGTCAAAAGTCGCACAAAAATATAGATGATATATAGATAAAATTACCCAAAAATGACATGGCTAAAGAATTTTGTATTTTTCCTTCAATCCAGGACATCTTGCAATCTCGATGCATCTGTCAGAAGTGCAAAAGAAAAATCTAAAAATCACATACCTGACTTGCATAGTTTTGTCACGGCGCAAGTTAAAAAGTCCAACAAAAATTTAGAGCATATATAGATAAAATTACCCAAAAATGACATGGCTAAAAAATTTTGTATTTTTCTTTCAATCCAGGACATCTTGCAATGTCGATGCATCTGACAGAAGTGCAATAGAAACATCTAAAAATCACATAGCTGACTTGCATAGTTTTGTCACGGCGCAAGTCAAAAGTCGCACAAAAATATAGATGATATATAGATAAAATTACCCAAAAATGACATGGCTAAAGAATTTTGTATTTTTCCTTCAATCCAGGACATATTGCAATGTCGATGCATCTGAGAGAAGTGCAATAGAAAAATATTAAAACCATATAGCTGACTTGCATAATTTTGTCAAAACGCAAGGTCAAAAGTCGCACAAAAATATAAAGCTTATATAGAAAAAATTACCCAAAATTGACATGTCTAATTTTTTTTCCTTCAATCCAGGACATCTTGCAATGTCGTTCCATCTGACAGAAGTGCAAATAGCAAAATCTAAAAATCACATAGCTAACCTGCATAATTTTGTCACGACGCAAGGTCAAATGTCACCCAAAAAATATAGAGCTTATATGGAGAAAATTACCCAAAAATGACATGCCTTTTTTCCCTTCAATCCAGGACATCTTGCAATGTCATTGCATCTGACAGAAGTGCAATAGGAAAATGTAAAAATCACATAGGTGACTTGCATAGTTTTGTCACGGCGCAAGGTCAAAAGTCGCACAAAAATAAGGAACTTATATAGAGAAAATTACCCCAAAAATGACATGCATAATTTTTTTTTAATTTTTCCTTCAATCCAGGACATCTTGCAATGTCGTTGCATCTGACATAAGTGCAATAGAAAAATCTAAAAAATCACATAGCTGACTTGCATATGTTTGTCACGGCGCAAGGTCAAAAGTCGAACAAAAATACAGAGCTTTTATAGATAAAATTGCCCAAAAATAACATGCCTATTTTTTTTTTAATTTTGCAATATCGTTGCATCTGACAGAAGTAAAATACAAAAATCTAAAAAATCACATAGCTGACTAGCATAGTTTTGTCTCGTCGAAAGGTCAAAAGTTGAACAAAAATACAAAGCTTTTATAGATAAAATTGCCAAAAAATTGCATGCATAAATTTTTTTAAAATTTTTCCTTCAATCCAGGACATCTTGCAATGTCGTTGCATCTGACAGAAGTACAATAGAAAAATCTAAAAATCACATATCTGACTTGCATATTTTTGTCACGGCGCAAGGTCAAAATTCGAACAAAAATATAGAGTTAATATATAAAAATTTATCCAAAAATGACATGCCTAATTTTTTTAAAATTTTTCCTAAAATCCTGGACACCTTGCAATGTCGTTGCATGTGACAGAATTGCAATAGAAAAATCTAAATATCACATAGCTGACTTGCATAGTTTTGTCATTGCGCAAGGTCAAATGTCTCACAAAAATATATAGCTTATTTAGAGAAAATTACCCAAAAATGACAAGCCAAAATTTTTTAATTAATTTTCCATTAATCCAGGACATCTTGCAATGTCAATGCATCTGACAGAATCGCAATAGAAAAATCTAAAAATCACATAGCTGACTTGCATAGTTTTGTCACGGCGCACGGTAAAATACGCACAGAAATGTCGAGCTTATATAGAGAAAATTACCCGAAAAGTGATGTGCCTAAAAATTTTTAAATTTTTCCTTCAATCCAGTACATCTTGCAATTTCGTTGCATCTGACAGAAGGCAATACAAAAATTTAAAAATCACATAGCTGACTTGAATAGTTTTTTTTACGGTGCAAGGTCAAAAGTCGCACAAAAATATAGAACTTATATAGAGAAAATTAACCAAAAAATGACATGAATAATTTTTAATTTTTTTTTCCTTCAATCCAGGACATCTTGCAATGTCGTTGCAATTGACACAAGTGCATCAAAAAAATCTAAAAATCACATAGCTCACTTGCATAGTTTTGTCACGACGCAAGGTCAAAAGTCGCACAAAAATATAGAGCTCATTTAGAGAAAATTACCCAAAAATGACTTGCCTAAAATTTTTAAAATTTTTACTTCAATCCAGGACATCTTGCAATGTCGTTGCATCTGACAGAAGTGCATTAGAAAAATCTAAAAATCACATAGCTGACTTGCATAGATTTGTCACGGCGCAAGGTCAAATGTCGCACAAAATTAGTTAGCTTATATAAAGAAAATTACCCAAAAATGACATGTCTAAAAATTGTTTATTTTTCTTTCAATCCAGAAAATTTTGCAATGTCGTTTCATTTGACAGAAGTGCAATAGAAAAATTTAAAAAAAATCACATAGCTGATTTGCATGGTTGTTTCACGGTGCAAGGTCAAAAGTCGCACGAAAATATACAGCTTATATTGAGAAAACTATCCAAAAAGGACACGTCTCCAGAAATATTTTATTTTTCCTTCAATCCAGGACATCTTGCCAAAAATGTTGCGTCTGTCAGAAGTGAAATAAAAAATCTAAAAATCACATAGCTGACTTGCATAGTTTTGTCACGGCGCAAGGTCAAAAGTCGCACAAAAATATAAATCTTATTTAGAGAAAATTACCCAAAAATGACATGCAAAATTTTTAAAATTTTTTCCTTCCATCCAAAACATCTTGCAATGTCTTTAAATCCGACAGAAATGAAATAGAAAAATCTAAAAATCACATAGCTGACTTGCATAATTTTGTCACGGCGCAAGGTCAAATGTCTCACAAAAATATAGAGCTTTTATAGAGAAAATTACCAAAAAATGACATGCCTAAATTTTTTATTATTTTTATTTCAATCCAGGACATCTTGCAATGTCGCTTCATCTGACAGAAGTGCAATAGAAAAATCTAAAAATCACATAGCTGACTTGCATCGTTTTTTCAAGGTGCAATGTCAAATGTCGCACACAAATTTAGAGCTTATATAGAGAAAATTACCCAAAAATTACATGCCTAATCTTTTTTCCTTCAATCCAGGGCACCTTGCAATGTCGTTGCATCTGACAGAAGTGCAATATAAAAATCTAAAAATCACATAGACAACTTTCATAGTTTTGTAAAGGCGCAAGGTCAAAAGTCGCACAAAAAGATAAATCTTATTTAGAGAAAATTACCCAAAAATGACATGCAAAATGTTTAAAAAATTTTCCTTCCATCCAAAACATCTTGCAATGTCGTTAAATCTGACAGAAATGAAATAGAAAAATCTAAAAATCACATAGCTGACTTGCATAATTTTGTCACGGCGCAAGGTCAAATGTCTCACAAAAATATAGAGCTTTTATAGAGAAAATTACCAAAAAATGACATGCCTAAATTTTTTATTATTTTTATTTCAATCCAGGACATCTTGCAATGTCGCTTCATCTGACAGAAGTGCAATAGAAAAATCTAAAAATCACATAGCTGACTTGAATCGTTTTTTCAAGGTGCAATGTCAAATGTCGCACACACATTTAGAGCTTATATAGAGAAAATTACCCAAAAATTACATGCCTAATTTTTTTTTCCTTCAATCCAGGGCACCTTGCAATGTCGTTGCATCTGACAGAAGTGCAATATAAAAATCTAAAAATCACATAGACAACTTTCATAGTTTTGTAACGGCGCAAGGTCAAATGTCGCACAAAAATATAAATCTATATAGAGAAAATTACCCAAAAATGACATGCCTAAATTTTTAAAAGTTTTTCCTTCAATCCAGGACATCTTGCAATGTCATTGCATTTGACAGAAGTGCAATAGAAAAATCTAAAAATCATATAGCTGACTTGCATAGTTTTGTCACGGCGCAAGTTCAAATGTAGAACAAAAATTTAGATCTTACAGTGAGAAAATTACCCAAAAATGAGATGCCTACATTTTTTTATATTTTATCTTCAATCCAGAACATCTTGCAATGTCGTTGCATGACAGAAATGTAAAAGAAAAATCTAAAAATCACTTAGCTGACTTGCACAGTTTTGTCACAGCGCAATGTCTTAATATTTTTCGATTGAACTTAGACCAAATGCATCAAAATTGCCAGATTTCCTGGGTTTATTTAAAAATGTTTGAGATATAAGTTGTTGAATATAGCCAATTGTTTGCGTAATTTTCTCTATATAAGCTTCTTTTTTTCGGATTATGTCAGATTTTGACCTTGCGCCGTGCCAAAATATTCATGTTAGCTATCTGATTTTAAGATTTTGCGATTGAACTTGGATCCCATGCATCTAGATTGCAAGATTTCTTAAACATGTCTTTCCAACCTTGAAATTGTCAACTGCTACGGCTAACAAAGAAAAAGAAACAAATAAATTCAAAAAGTTTTTCTTATGGAAAGTAACTAACCCAATGTAAAGATGCAAAATACTTAGGAGTCATAACAAATGAGAAACTATCAATGAATCACATGTCAATGGAGTTATTAAAAAGCGTGTGAGACACACAATCCTCTAGCAATGCTCGTTAGTGGTGGCTCAATGAAACTTGCGAACGCTACTTCACTTGCCCCTTAGGCTGTCCTGTTCTGAAAAGTTGCTATTTAAGCTTTCTAAAGCAACATTCATTTTTGTACAATGTGTTTGTTACAATTTATCGAATCTTTTGACTAAATATAAACTTATTAAATCAGTCGTTTTGATGTCTTATAAATCAAGGTGATGGTAAATAATTACGTATTTAACGTCACCTTAAACTCTCGTTAAAATTTAAATTTATGTTTAACGTAATACTTATCCTAAAATCTACTTCACTGCTCCTATAAAAGACATATAAACTATTTCCTAAATTAAATTTAAAATGTAACAAAAACATTTAAAATATGTTCAAAACATATCACGCCCATGTTTTCACAAATATATTTATTTTTTAAAAACTAGCTTCATGTAAGAACTTTGACTAAATACAATACTTCGATTTCGTCAAGAAAAAGAGCTTTCAGGGTGCAACATTTATTTTTTTATAAAGACTACAAGCTAAAAGCGAAATCATTTATTAGCATCGTTAATACTTTTTACAACTTTTAGTATCAAATCCTGATGTATATTTAAGGCTGTATTTTAATTTACTAAACTTTTCTTCTTTCCGTGATAAAGAGCTTTAAAGTACACATAATGTTTTCACTGTTTAAAGTACACATATTTGTTTGGAGGGTGGGTTTAAAGTACACATATTGTTGTCTCTGCTTAAGGTACACATATTTTTCTATGTACTTTTAATGCCAACGTAAGCAGTTTAAAAAAATTGAACATAGACTATAAGATATAAGTCACTTGGATAGTAAAAAATTATACTTTCTGTGCCAAAGTTCCTATCACATTTTTAGTCAACAATTTTTCCACCTGAGTATGTTTGTTCTATTTGTTCTATTTGTTATATTTCTTCTATTTGTCTTGATGCTGCTTATATACTATGGGTCAGTATTTTTCATCAAATATTAACATCCTTTGAGCATTGATTTTTTTTAAGCAGATGGATGTGGGGATCACACGTTGTGTTTCAATATAATCCTTTTAATTCGGCTTGATTTCAAACTGTAAACGATGGAATTGTTATGTTTTTATAACATGTGACTCACTTAATCTGACGTCTGCCCGCCCCCCTCCGTTGCCCTTCTTTACAGATGTGACCAAAGGTCAAGTCTCAAACTTCCCCTGCCATTACAAACTCTGTAAGAGAAAACCAAGTTATCAGTGGTAATATCAGAGAAGCTTGTGTTTTTGCCGAAGATATAAAAGGGACACAACTTGATGAAATTAATCTTTATTTTCCGCTTTCAGAGGTATAATTATTTCTATGAAACTATATGCAGCAATATGTAATGATATATCTTTTAAAAGGCTCAATTGTTCACTGTGATTATCAGTATTAAGTAAAGGTAAGATTTCGCTTAAAAACTAATTCTGACTTTTTCCAAATTATTTGAACATAACACGATTCAGTACTAATATGTAACCACCGCAAGAAGACATGCCTGGTTTAACTCGTGTCATTCTGGTGTCGTTATTCCTCAAGAAAACATGCCTGGTTTAACTCGTGTCCTTCTATTGTCATTATTCCTCAAGAAGACATGCCTGGTTTAACTCGTGACATGCTGATGTCATTATTCCTCAAGAAGACATGCCTGGTTTCACTCGTGTCATTCTGGTGTCATTATTCCTCAAGAAGACATGCCTGGTTTAACTCGTGTCATTCTGGTGTCATTATTCCTCAATAAGACATGCCTGGTTTAACTCGTGTCATTCTGGTGTCATTATTCCACATTGCATCATGTTAACTCTAGTTTCATTTAAAGAACGTTTTTGTATCTACAAAGTTTAAAATGTGTAAAAAAACATGTCTTAGGTAAGTGGACCATATGTCGTTTGATAACAATAAATATTTTTAAACCGGTTTATATCATGTCTCCTCAAGTAAAATAATTAACCACTTTAATTCTTATTAATTCAAATTTTGAAATACAACATAGACAAAACGTAATGTAACACCTAGATAGAACCAATAATACAAACACCTATCTTATTCGTATGTAAAGGCAAACAAACACATACAAGTTTTCTTTCTTCCCGTCCGGAATTATGGCGTGGGTTGGGTTGCCTGTGAGAAAAAAGCCAACTATTTATCATCATTTAAAACTCTAATAAGAGTGCAGGACCAGACACAAACCATAGATTAATGTAGGACGCAAAAATTTTCTATATAGAAGGAGCGCCTGGAACAGATAAGATAAAATAAATGAAATCTTCGTTTCATTATAATTATTATCACCAAAGAGATTCTTATTATATATTATTACCTATAATATCATTAAAACATGATAATGAATTGTTTTTAAAAAATTAACTCTTGGGGTGTAAACAACTTCTTTTAGTTGTTTTCAAAAGCAATTTAAACTCTTTTAAAATTGTATAAAAATTAGAATACATCCATAATACTCCATGCTCCGGCCTCCGTCGATCACACTCCATGTTCCAGCCTCTGTCCATAACACTCCATGTTCCAGCCTCTGTCCATAACACTCCATGTTCTGGCCTCTGTCCATAGCACTCCATGTTCCGGCCTCTGTCCATAACACTCCATGTTCCAGCAACGTCCATAACACTCCATGTTCCGGCCTCTGTCCATAACACTCCATGTTCCGGCAACGTCCATAAAACACCATGTTGCGGCCTCTGTCCATAACAGTCCATGTTCCGGCCTCTGTCCATAACACTCCATGTTCCAGCAACGTTCATAACACTTCATGTTCCGGCAACATCCATAACACTCCATGTTCCAGCAACGTTCATAACACTCCATGTTCCGGCCTCTGTCCATAACACTCCATGTTCCTGCAACATCCATATCACTCCATGTTCCGGCCTCTGTCAATAACACTCCATGTTCCGGTCTCTTTCCATAACACTCCATGTTCCGGCCTCTTTTGATGACACTCCATGTTCCGGCCTCTTTTCATGACACTCCATTTTCCGGCCTTTGTCCATAACACTCCATGTTCCGGCCTCTTTTCATGACACTCCATGTTCCGGCCTCTGTCCATAACACTTCATGTTGCGGCCTCTGTCTATAACACTCCATGTTCCGGCCTCTGTCCATAACACTCCATGTTCCGGCCTCTGTCCATAACACTCCATGTTCCGGCCTCTGTCCATAACACTCCATGTTCCGACCTCTGTCCATAATAATCGCCTGTCTGAGAGAGTAACTCAACTTTTACATTTCCACTTGACTATTTCTGAACGTTGCGTGTTTTTTTTTCTTTCCCAAGGTTAATTTAAACACGAAATTATGTCTTCATATAAGGGCCAAGCTTTTCAGTAATTTTTTTTTTTTTTTTTTTTTTTTTTTTTTT
>MUZC01000208.1:40412-57092 GCA_002072015.1 Radix auricularia
CATAGACTGGTTCCTGGTACGCCCGAGTCAGATAGCCTACATCTGAATTCCCGGAATACGACCAGAGGTACTACACACTTGAAGCTGTCGGACCACCGTCCCCCTTCTTGTGTATGATTGCTGTAGAGAGGAGTGCTACCCTTGCCACGCGACAGCAACTAGCGTCCGTGTCAGCTAGGACACTAGCAGATCTCCTAAGGCTACATCGGACCTAATCACCTGTATCTCCGTGAGTTAGGCCGATAAGCACAATCGTCACAGAGCTCTGTGCTCTGCAACCTTCCAGTTATCGGTGTTTTTACGCCGTTGAACCGAAGCCGTCCACAGGACGAAGTTCTTTTGAAAGCACGAGGATAGAAGTGCCAGCGTGTACGATCGACCCTGATCGACATCGCATCCTAGACCTTGTTTATCAACTCAGCTGACCGCTTCATTGTTTATCAACTCGGCTGACCGCTTCAGTGTTTGTAAACACGAGAGGGACACCAGTCCGAGAGCACCGTCATCACGTCACCTGGAGACAGAACTAGGTCGCGGCGTGATACAGTCACCGCAGAACATCTCAGCGCTAGGGGCGGGACTGACCTCGAGGGCTGACGTCATACAGCACGGCGCAGCTAGACCACCCGTGTCACCCGCAAGACCCAGTGACCAGGGACTACACACCTTTAATTTAAGTATAACCTTTAAAGAGACATCGGCATAAGGCAGGCCGTAATGATGACACATAGCTAGCCTATTTACTATTTGCTTTAAATAATTAACGTAAGGGCACCTCGTTATCTGCCCAGTAATTGGTCATTGTATATATTGTAAATTAAAGTTTATAGTTTGTATTATACAACGGTTCTTGGTCTTAATCATTTGCGGAGATCACTGAAGCGTATCCTTGTGTGTGCAAAATAATAATAATAATAATACCCTAGACAACAGCCACATAACACACATTTCACCACAGAGTGTTAGAGACTTTGGTAAGTGGAGTGTTAGAGACTTTGGTAAGTGGAGTGTTAGAGACTTTGGTAAGTGGAGTGTTAGAGACTTTGGTAAGTGGAGTGTTAGAGACTTTGGTAAGTGGAGTGTTAGAGACTTTGGTAAGTGAAGGGTAGATGACTTTGGTAAGTGGAGTGTTAGAGACTTTGGTAAGTGGAGTGTTAGAGACTTTGGTAAGTGGAGGGTTAGAGACTTTGGTAAGTGGAGTTTTAAAGATTTTGGTAAGTTGAGGGTTGATGGTCTGTGATGTCAGTGTGTGGGAGTATATTCTGTGATGTCAGTGTGTGGGAGTATAGTCTGTGATGTCAGTGTGTGGGAGTATAGTCTGTGATGTCAGTGTGTGTGGGAGTATAGTCTGTGATGTCAGTGTGTGGGAGTATAGTCTGTGATGTTAGGGTGTGGGAGTATAGTTTGTGATGTCAGTGTGTGGGGGAGTAGAGGCTGTGATGTTTGTGTGTGAGAGTATAGTCTGTGATGTCAGTGTGTGGGAGTTTAGTCTGTGATGTCAGTGTGTGGGAGTATAGTCTGTGATGTCAGTGTATGGGAGTATGGTCTGTGATGTAAGAGTGTGGGTGAGTATAGTCTGTGATGTCAGTGTGTGTGGGTGTATTTTCTGTGATGTAAGTATGTTAGAATATAGTCTGTTATGTCATTGTGTGGGATTATAGTCTGTGATATAAGTATGTGGGAGTATAGTGTGTGATGTCAGTGTGTGGGAGTATAGTCTATGATGTCAGTGTATGGGGGAGAATAGTTTGTAATGTCAGTGTATGGGAGTATAGTCTGTAATGTCAGTGTGTGGGAGTATAGTCTGTATTGTCAGTGTATGGGAGTATAGTCTGTAATGTCAGTGTGTGGGAGTATAGTCTGTGATGTCAGTGTGTGGGAGTATAGTCTGTGATGTCAGTGTGTGGGAGTATAGTCTATGATGTCAGTGAGTGGGGGAGAATAGTTTGTAATGTCAGTGTATTGGAGTATAGTCTGTAATGTCAGTGTGTGGGAGTATAGTCTGTAATGTCAGTGTGTGGGAGTATAGTCTGTGATGTCAGTGTGTGGGAGTATAGTCTGTGATGTCAGTGTGTGGGAGTATAGTCTGTAATGTCAGTGTGTGAGAGTATAGTCTGTAATGTCATTGTGTGAGAGTATAGTCTGTGATGTCAGTGTGTGGGAGTATAGTCTGTGATGTAATTATGTGGGAGTATAGTCTGCAATGTCAGTATGTGAGAGTATAGTCTGTGATGTCAGTGTGTGTGGAAGTATAGTCTGTGATGTCAGTGTGTGGTAGTATAGTCTGTGATGTCAGTGTGTGGGAGTATAGTCTGTGATGTCAGTGTGTGGGAGTTTCGAGTGTGATGTAAGTATGTGGAAGTATAGTCTGTGATGTCAGTGTGTGGAAGTATAGTCTGTGATGTCAGTGTGTGGGGGAGTATAGTCTGTGATGTCAGTGTGTGTGTGAGAATAGTTTGAATGTCAGTGTTTTGGGGAGTATAGTATGTGATGTCCGTGTGTGGGAGTATAGTCTGTGATGTCAGTGTGTGAGAGTATAGTTTGTGATGTTAGGTTGTGGGGGAGTATAGTCTGTGATGTCAGTGTGTGAGAGTATAATCTGTGATGTTAGGGTGTGAGAGTATAGTCTGTGATGTTAGTGTGTGGGTGAGTATAGTCTGTGATGTCAGTGTGTGGGAGTATAGTCTGTGATGTCAGTGTGTGAGAGTATAGTCTGTTATGTTAGTGTGTGAGAGTATAGTCTGTGATGTTAGGGTGTGAGAGTATAGTCTGTGATGTCAGTGTGTGGGAGTACATTCTGTGATGTCAGTGTGTGGGGGAGTATAGTCTGTGATGTCAGTGTGTGGGGGTATAGTCTGTGATGTCAGTTTGTGTTGGAGTATAGTCTGTGATGTCAGTGTGTGGGGGAGTATAGTCTGTGATGTCAGTGTGTGGGAGTATAGTCTGTGATGTCAGTGTGTGAGAGCATAGTCTGTGATGTTAGGGTGTAGGGGAGTATAGTCTGTGATGCCAGTGTGTGGGAGTATAGTCTGTGATGTTAGGGTGTGGGGGAGTATAGTCTGTGATGTCAGTGTGTGGGAGTATAGTCTGTGATGACAGTGTGTGAGAGTATAGTCTGTGATGTTAGGGTGTGAGAGTATAGTCTGTGATGTCAGTGTGTGGGGGAGTATAGTCTGTGATGTCAGTGTGTGGGAGTACATTCTGTGATGTCAGTGTGTGGGGGAGTATAGTCTGTGATGTCAGTGTGTGGGGGGTATAGTCTGTGATGTCAGTGTGTGGGGGAGTATAGTCTGTGATGTCAGTGTGTGGGAGTATAGGCTGTGATGTCATTGTGTGGGAGTATAGTCTGTGATGTCAGTATGTTGGAGTATAGTCTGTGATGTCAGTGTGTGGCGAATATAGTCTGTGATGTCAGTGTGTGGGAATATAGTCTGTGATGTCAGTGTGTGGGAATATAATCTGTGATAATGACTCTAACCCTTTGTTTCTAGGGTGATGTCAGTGTGTGCCGGGGTGTATTCTGTGACAAAGACTTCGATTGCCCAGATGACCAAAAGTGCTGTGGCAGCTGCGGTCGTTTCTGTACACGACCTGTATCATCAGCAGTCTGCAGTCCACCTTGCCCTCGGGGTTCGTCGCTGTTTTGAATATATTTAAAAGGAACCGTAATACAATCATGAAAATGTGCAATTGAAAATTATTTCCGAAATACTTTTGTAATTATTCTACAGCATTTATCTCTGTAGTTTATTTAGAAAATTGTCTGCAATTGTTTTGTTTGACTGAGTTTTGTCTAAATTCATACGGTGATTTACCATCAATTCTTTAAATTACTCTCGTCTTCTGTTATGCAATGTAATACGTTGTTAATTTCAAATCAATATTTTGCCTAAAATTGGATGTCCCCCTAACCTACTTGCCATCATCAGACAGTTCCATGAAAATATGCTTGGCACAGTACAGTTCGATGGAGCTAAGTCAGAGGCCTTCCCTGTCAGCAGCGGAGTTAAACAAGGTTGTGTACTCGCACCAACACTCTTCGCAATATTCTTCTCTGTACTTCTTCGATACGCATTCAAGGATAGCAGTGAGGGAATCTGGTTACATACCAGAGCTGATGGAGGACTTTTCAACACTGCCCGCCTCCGAGCCAAGACCAAAACGACGGATGTCCTAATTCGAGAGCTACTATTTGCGGATGATGCGGCACTAACAGCACATACAGAATCTGGTTTGCAACAACTCGTGTCAAGCTTCTCCAATGCCTGCAAAGAATTTGGTCTGCAAATCAGCTTGAAAAAGACAAACATCATGGCCCAAGACACTCGACCTCCTCCTACCATAAATATCGATAATGAAAACTTGGAGGTTATGGACAGCTTCACCTACTTGGGATCCAAGGTCTCCAATACACTGTCCATTGAAGAAGAAATAAACAGCAGAATTGGCAAGGCAGCCGCAACAATGGCTAAACTAAATAAGCGGGTCTGGCAAAACACCAAGCTAACGGAGAAAACCAAACTGTGCGTCTATCGAGCCTGTGTCATAAGTACACTACTATATGGGAGCGAGACATGGACCACTTATACATCACAAGAGCGTAAGCTTAACAGCTTCCATTTGAGATGCTTGCGCCACATCCTTGGTATTAAATGGCAAGAAAAAGTGCCTAATAGTGAGGTACTAACGCGTGCCAATACCCAAAGCATGTTCTCAATTCTTATTGAAAGACGCCTGAGGTGGCTAGGACATGTCAAAAGAATGAGCCCCGGCCGCATCCCGAAGGATCTCCTATATGGTGAACTTGCTTCAGGAAAGAGGAAAACAGGTCGCCCACGCTTGCGATTTAAAGATGTCTGTCAAAGGGACATGAAAGCAGCCAAAATACATACAAGTGACTGGGAGTGTAAGGCAGAAGACCGATCTTCGTGGCGCACAGTTGTCAAAGAGGGCGTCATAGTAGCCGAGGAGCGAAGAATGGAGGAGGCTGCAGACAGAAGAGCTAGGAGAAAGGCCAAAACATTTGGAAGCACAGAACTCGTGTGTAAAAACTGTGGCAAAGACTGTCACTCAAGTATAGGACTGCACAGTTACTCGAGGAAATGCAACCCAACCCAACGGTGATGCACCATCGTCTCGCGAGACGGAAGGATTCCGGATGATTTTGCCTACATTCCTCATTAATTGCGTAGACACAAAATTAAAATGTATAATTCCCATTTTATAAACATGTACACACTAGAATAATTTAAGATGGATGAAATGCATACACAGTTATATATACACATTAACGTGTCCATATTTTATGTCCACAAGGCTTTACTTGTGACTTCAGGCCACCCTATTGCCCACCTGGACGGGCGTGTATCCTGATTGTCATAGCCCAATGTGTACGTAATGAGTGTCTCGGATGTCGTTCAGATGAGAGGTGTGTCCAAACAGGTTATGACGGCAGGTGAGTAGAACAGGTTATGATGGCAGGTGAGTAGAACAGGTTATGACGGCAGGTGAGTAGAACAGGTTATGACGGCAGGTGGGTAGAACAGGTTATGACGGCAGGTGAGTAGAACAGGTTATGACGGCAGGTTAGTAGAACAGGTTATGACGGCAGGTGAGTAGAACAGTTCTATGGTTAGGGATAGTGTTAGTGTGTCCAAACAGGTTATGACGGCAGGTGAGTAGAACAGTTCCATGGTTAGGGTTAGTGTTAGTGTGTCCAGACTGGATATGAGGACAGGTGAGTAGAACAGGTTATGACGGCTGGTGAGTAGAACAGGTTATGACGGCAGGTGAGTAGAACAGTTCCATGGTTAGTGTTGAGTACTGTGTGTGCTCGCACAAACGCAGAGCCCCCAACTGTTGCGTGTAGAGCGGGTCCACACTATTGAATATTGTGTCTAGGGTACAATTAACTTTAACTATTCTATAGTACTATACTAATAATACAACTATAACGACATAAAGCTTATCATTAATAATTAGAAAACTAACGCCTACGTGAAAGTGATAAAGATATAAAATATTTAATGCATTAGATATATATACATATATACAGGAACCTCAGTTAATAAACATATAATAAATTACAATATCTACGTCTATGATAATTATACAAATAGTTTGTTATGATGCCCACGTCCCTCATGGACTGGGCGTGGCCAAAGGACTGGTTGAAAGGCTGTGCTTCGGTCCGGCCAATCATGCGTAGCTCCGCTCTGTGGTCAGCTTGGCATTCGGCCCCTTCCCCACTGGTCACTGACTTCGTTTCAAGATAAGGCCACCTGCTCCCCTCCTCTGCTCCAGATCTCCTGTCTGAGATAACAGTTCAATGGTTCCTCCGCCACTACACTGGCTCTCCAACTTGCTAGTTCCACTAACTATCTTCCACTAACTAGCTTCTTCTAGTAACTTCTTTAACTAGCTCTAACTAGCTCCACTAACTAACTAGCTCCACTAACTAGCTCTAACTAGCTTCCACTAACTAACTAGCTGAACAGACTTCAACTAGGCTCAACTCGCATTCGTTCAGTCACACCCGCAGACCCTGGTGTACTGCGAATTTCTGAGATAGAGACTGCTGTAAGGTTGAGAGACAGTTTATAAAGGGTCTAGTTTCGCGTGGGTTCGGCGAAGCGTTCTCATCTGATTGGTCAGTGGCGTGTACCAACTGTTAATCACGCGCTGACATGCATGACTTCGAGAACGTTCGGCCAACCTCCACGTCCTAACCTATACTAATGCTACGGAATATTCCATGGTCCATCATGGATCTTTGTCCATCTCAAGGACAGCGTCCCTGTTGGGTTGATGGACCTACCCCTACCCTCAACGGTTCTCAAAAATGCAGAGGTTCTAAAATTGAGGTGGGGAGGTATTCAACAGTTAGGGTTAGTGTTAATGTGTCCGAACAGGTCATGACGGCAGGTGAGTAGAACAGGTTATGACGGCAGGTGAGTAGAGTAGTTCCATGGCTAGAGTTAGTGTTATTGTGTCCAAACAGGTTATGACGGCAGGTGAGTAGAGCAGTTCCATGGTTAGTGTTAGTGTTAGTGTGTCCAGACAGGTTATGACGACAGGTGAGTAGAACAGGTTATGACGGCAGGTGAGTAGAACAGGTTATGACGGCAGGTGAGTAGAACAGGTTATGACGCCAGGTGAGTAGAACAGGTTTTGCCTGCAGGTGAGTAGAACAGGTTATGACGACAGGTGAGTAGAACAGTTCCATGATGTAAAGTTAGTACATGATGTGTGATGTGACTTTGAAAAACTGCAATTTATTTTTATTTTTTGAATTGTTCTTTAAGCATTTTATCTAACTATATCTTACACATAATTGATTTATCTTACACATAATTGCAATATCGTACACATAATTGCACTATCTTACACATAATTGCACTATCTTACACATAATTGCACTCTCATACATATAATTGTACTATTTTACACACACTTGTTTTATCTTACACATAATTGCACTATTTTACACATAATTACACCATCTTACACATAGTAAACAAAGTAAGGGGGGAGACTGCAATCAGGCTAATAAAAAAGTAAATGGAAAAGATGTAAACAGGGTAAGAGTTAGCCTGATGGGACTTTCATTGACTCTTTGGATTTCACCACAAGTTAGTTTTTATTTTTTATATTCGTTTTTATTCGTGTATGGTATGTCCGTTAAAAAGGCTCTTTGCCCATTTGCTGTTTTGTTACGTCCTGTCAGGCTAACCCTTATACTGATTACGTCTTTGCATTTACATTTTTAGATCTTATTGACAGTTCTATTGACGGCAACAAAAAGAAAGAGCTTAACTAAAATATTCCCTAACACACTCCCACTCACTTCCAAAAAATGAAAGTACAATGTTAACACAGCCCGTGCCATGTAATCTACCATGGTATTACAATGTTAACACAGCCCGTGCCATGTAATCTACCATGGTATTACAATGTTTACAGCCCGTACCATGTAAACTTCCTATCTGATTATTTCAAGGTACCAGTGTGTGTCAAGAAACAACTGTGGACCACGGCCATGCCCACCCAACCATGACTGCGTCTATGTTGGCAATGAGTGTCCGGCACCACGCCCAGGTGACCTTGCTGAGCGGAGATGTCGCGATGTCTACGAATGCCGGCCGGTGGGTTGTTGGTTGAAAAGTTTTTTTCTTCTTTGTAGCAGATCTTTATTAAATCATTTATATAAGCCTTGTCATAATATTGCGAAAATCTATTATTAGAAATATAGATATATTTAATGAATATATGTGTTGTTATCTCCATGTAAAACGCCGTGAGCCCGGCTCCTTGCTGGGATACAGCGCTGTATAAATTATTATTTTATTAATACATTACTATAGATATCTTTTTAAAGGACTAAGTTTAATAAAAGATGCAAGTCAATATTTAAATGTCGTTATTTTTATGAAGATGTATCTTATCAGCTATTTGTCAATTCTTCTTTAATTTAAGACAGCTTATGGTTTTGAAAAAACGAAAAACAGTTTCATAATTTTACTTGCAAGCGATTTTGAGAACATAGGGATTCGACTGCATTTATGCTTCAAAACATTGATTTAAAAAATGTTATTTGAAAATAGCACATTTAAACTTCCTCATCTCATAAAAACAACATTTAAACTTCTTTACCTCATAAAAACAAAATTTAAACTTCTTTACCTCAAAAAATAACATTTAAACTTCTTTACCTCATAAAAACAACATTTAAACTTCTTTACCTCATAAAAACAACATTTAAACTTCTTCACCTCATAATCCGAATTAGCGTTAAAAGGTTGTATGCTAGATCTTGCATTAATTTGTTAAATTGCAAGGCTTTAGACTAATGTGGTTGACCATCACCAGGTCGACCAGTGTAACGGCTGCCCACGGGGCTACGTATGCATCAACACGGGAATCGTTTGTATAACTGCCCCGTGCCCGAGATTCCAATGTGTCCGAGACAACGAATGTGGGGGATGTCGACCGGGTCAGCGTTGCCGGGAAGTTGTGGCCTGCAGACCCCTTCAGCCATGCAAGCCCGTGTTTCAATGTACAGATGACCCCGTCATTGATCCCTTACCCCCTGTGTGCCCCCTGGCCTGTTCTCACCTGTCCAGATGTGTTATATTTCAACCCAAGTGTTTTCATGCAGATGGCAGTGCCCGGTGCCAGGCCTCACCGGACTACCGATGTCTGCCCTTGTGGTCAAAGTGGGGAGACGATAGTTGAATCTTGAAACCTCACAGTTTTTTCCAATAATGATGTCATGTAAAAATACGTTTTTATCGTTTTTATTGGATAGTATTATTTTGTTTTTGTTAAATAGTGGCCATAAGTTAGCAAAATATAAATCAATAAAAGTTTATGAAGTTTTGTTGTACACAAGAAAGTGATATACTTTCTTCTTAAGGAAATATTGAAATACACGAGAATAATTTTTGTGAAATATAAAAATGTTATGTTAAAATTTGAAGCAATACATAATTATTAATTATCATTTTAATATAGCATCTGTTTTTTCTTTTATAAATTATTTAACAAGAAGTGCATTCTGGTGTTCAAGCTTTAGAAAGAAAAAAAATCATGTTAAGCCTGGTCCCTATTGGAATTCAGGACGTGTTAGCGCATTTTCGTATTATGTATCAGTACTTATGTTAGATATCAGCATTATGTAGTTATCAGTAATTGTGTTTAGATTTTAGACATATTTTTATGAATTTTCTTGTGTAATGAATATACCTGACATTTTTATAATTTAAAAGTCATTTCTTTACATTTTAAAAAAATTTATTTTCTCTTTAATCTAACTACAAGTCACCACAAATGATGACGTAAAACTCTCTAAACTTTTACACATATTCTAATGACGTCAAGTAAAAAAAAACTAATTCTTTTGCACGCTTTCGCACCAATCTTCAATGCTTGAAAAACTATGTATTCGACTTCCGGCAATGGCGGCCGTTCCCTGCGCTAGTGTTACCTCTCGATTCGAAATATTTTTTGGTAGTTTTAACGGGGTTTTTTAACGGATCGAGTAACTGAGTGTTGATGCACAAATGGCAGGTCAGGACATACAAAAAACATATATACCTCATGGGTCTAGGACTTATGGATGCTGAGATCAAGGGTGATGACGGACGGACGGACAAAACGGGTGCAATAGCGCATTCGACTTCTCGAAAATGCGCTAAAAATTCTCTATAAATACAGAGTGTACATACATGGTCTTTACAGGGGGGCATGGGGGGCATTTGCCCCCAACCCCCCACATTTGAGAAAAATGTCATAAATTTGTTACAATAAAGCTGAACTAAATTCCATGCAAGTTAATTACATTGAAGACAGTGAAACATATCAAGCATAAAAAAGAATTACATTTGCAAGTATAACTGATTACATTACTGATTATTATAAATGAAATTTCTGTAATATTTTTAGTAAAAATATGCCAGCATTTATATTTATGTGTCCATGTAGTTTCACATTGTAAACGAACATTTTTATTTAGTTGTCTTTTTCGCTGATTACATTCTCGGTAAACACTTTAATTGATTTAATTGTTCCTATTGTGTTTCGTATAGCATTCACATTATTTAAATCGTTCACGACAAGATTAAGTTTATGTGAATTGCAATGTGCAAAAGTTACTTTTGGGTATTTTTTTCTAATTATTGCTTGGATTCCTCCTTCTTTACCTGTCATTTTAGAATAATCATTGTATACTTAACCAACAAACTTTGTCATATCCAATCCAAATTCTAATGAATTTTAATGATGGTTTTGGCTAAACTTTCAGCTGTTCTATAGACAATTGAAATATATCCCAGGATTTCTTCTGTGACCATCATTTTCCCGTTTTGTTTTTTGACAAATCTAACACCAAGTTACATCAACTCAATGCCCGAAATGTCATTTGTCTCGTTGGCAAGTATAGAAAATGAGACTGACTTATTTCCTTCACGAATAATGTCTTTTTTTTCGGAACGAACAAAACTTGTAAAAATAATAGCTGTTCCATTACGTTTAAGGCAGTATTTCATTTTCTACCTTAAGAAATCGATATATTAATAATGAATTGAAAACTTTAGAGCACACACAATATCCAAACAAAGTCATTCTACGTCAAAGATAAGCTTCAACTTTAAAAAATAATAATAATTTAGTGAGGATTACAGATCCCCATTCAGCCAAGTCCATCAGATGTCAATGTCACAGTGTCAGGGCGGAGGAGGGGGTGGGGAGACACGTTCGTGGCTAAGATGGATTATCGACATTTCTCAACGGGTAAAGTCCATTCAGCTAAACGCGTTGCCAAGTCATTTGAAAGTAACGTCAATATTAAACATAATTATAAATATATAGATGATTTATGTGGTGTATGTAACCCTCACATACCCGAGACTAATTTAAGTACTTTATGATAAGGATTATATGCTGGTGAGGTATATTACTTTAATGGTGTCTTGAGGGTTTTTAGTTAAACTTGGATTTTATCTTGAATAGTCGGATATTTGAATAGCCATGGCAAATATTGTCACTAAAAATTAAGAATTATAGAGTTTTCTTTTAATTCAACCTTTATAATGATCTGCTATTAGTGTTAGGTAGGTTGAATACAGATACAAGTGTTAGATATAGTGAATACAAATACAAGTGTTAGGTACGGTGAACACAGGTACAAGTGTTAGGAATAGTGAATACAGATACAAGTGTTAGGAATAGTGAATAAAGATATTTTAAAAGGAATAATTTAATGAGATAAATAACTATTAAGTCATCTTGTTGTGGATCATGCTTACTTATCTTATCTTAGATATACAGACGCTCCTTCTATGCAGAAGATAATTGCGTCCACAGACCATGAGAGATGATCTGTTGGCAAGTGATGTAGCGGTCACAGGCCACGGCTATAGGGGTTCCACGCATTACCCCAGCCGCCTAACTATTGTCTAGTTAGGTACCCATTCGGAGCTGGGTGACTCGGGGACTCCTCAGGCCCCGAGAACAAATCCTCACCTTAGTGTGGATTCGAACTCGTGACCATCAGTATGACAGTCGAGAGCGCTACCTCTCGACCACCACGTCCCACTTCATTATCTGTATTATGGGAAAACAGTTTTTGTTGATATCAATGAGTGAGACACTATTTTTATGACACGGATTAAGTTTCGTATAAGCACAACTCATTCAAAACGCAAACAGACAAGCTTCTAGTAACAATGATCCTCAGCCTGTTTATGGTAAGTACTTAAAGTTTATTGAAATGGCGACAACGCGTATTATCTAAAATAAATTCCACATTCCTTTAATTATACACCAATAAAGTGTGTTTTTGTTTCTAAAGAGATTTTATCGTTCATAAAAAATGAAGAATTTTCAAAATTTAATAAGAAAAATAGTTTCAACATTTCTATACAATTCCAAGCGGTCTACACGTATTTTTTCATTTCCTTCATGTCGTTGTTTAGGTGATGTTGCTGGCAATGATCACCGATATGTTGCCCGCCAGACAACGATTTCGGATCTCTGGAACTATAGACCTTGACCTAGAGCCGATTGACATCCCAATGGTCAAGGTGGGACTGTTGCACCTGACCCAATGCCGGTCTGGCCCCAAAATACCTGTATGGGGTGTGCAGATGGACAAACATGTCAGCTATTTTATAAGCCATGTCTTGTCAACAAAGATTGTCTGATCACGAACGGAGAGTGTAAATTCATTCCATGTGAGCCTATCAAAGTCTGTATCGGAGAGATTTTAACATCAGATGGCAGTAAAATATTAGCAGATCACCAAAGTATTATAGATTCAGTCAATATTTATAGCACAGGAGTTCAAGAACAATTAAGTTCGTCTATAGGTTCAGTCATTATTTATAGCACAGGAGTTCAAGAACAATTAAGTTCTTTTATAGGTTCAGTCATTATTTATAGCACAGGAGTTCAAGAACAATTAAGTTCTTCTATAGGTTCAGTCATTATTTATAGCACAGGAGTAGGAGTTCAAGAACAATTAAGTTCTTCTATAGGTTCAGTCATTATTTATAGCACAGGAGTTCAAGAACAATTAAGTTCTTCTAAAGCAAAGAAAATAAAAATGGGATCGATTGAACCTCTAACTATTCTAGTAGCTACAGATGTCGAGACAGCATCAGTGGGAATGTTGACTGTTTCGGTAACTAGAGACTCAAACATCAATACTTCAGTTGATGAAATAATGATTACTGTTGAAATATTGGGTGTGCTCGCACAAACGCAGAGCCCCCAACTGTTGAGTACTGTGACCCGACTGTTGCATGTAGAGCGGGTCCACGCTATTGAATATTGTGTCTAGGGTACAATCAACTATTCTATAGTCTATACTAATAATATAACTATAACGACATACAGCTTATGATTAATAATTAAAAGACTAACGCCTACGTGTAAGTGATAAAGAGATAAAATATTTAATGCATTATATATATATACATATATACAAGAACCTCAGTTAATAACATATAATAAATTACGATATCTATGTCTCCAATAATTATACAAATATTTCGTTACGATGCCCAACGTCCCTCATAGACTGGGCGTGGCCAAAGGACTGGTTGAAAGGCTACGCTTCGGTCTGGCCAATCAGGCGTAGCACCGCTCTGTGGTCAGCTTGGCAGTCGGCCCCTTGCGCACTGGTCACTGACTTCGTTTCAAGGTAAGACCACCTGCTCCCCTCCTCTGCTCCAGATCTCCTGTCTGAGATGGCAGCTCAATGGTTCCTCCACCACTACACTGGCTCTCCAACTTGCTAGTTCCAAGTACTGACTAGCACTTGACTCCTAACTACTTCTAGCTTCTAATTACTTTAACTTCCACTAACTAGCTGAAATAACAATATCAATAATTAACCAAAGATAGTGATAACATACCAAAGCATACATATAATAAATACCTATACTACCTATACAAATTCAAATACATTTGCCTATCTAAGTCTAGTTAACTCAAACCTGAACAGACTTCAGCTACGCTCAACTCGTATTCGTTCAGTCACACCCGCAGACCTGGTGTACTGCGAATTTCTGAGATAGAGACTGCTGTAAGGTTGAGAGACCGTTTATAAAGGCCCCTACTTTACCGTGGCTTTACCGAAGCGTTCTCATCTGATTGGTCAGTGGCGTGTACCAACTGTTAATCACGCTGACATGCATGACGTCGAGAACGTTCGGCCAACCTCCACGTCCTAACCTATACTAATGCTATGGAATATTCCATGGTCCATCATGGATCTTTGTCCATCTCAAGGACAGCGTCCCTGTTGCGTTGATGGACCTACCCCTACCCTCAACGGTTCTCAAAAATGCAGAGGTTCTAAAATTGAGGTGGGGAGGTATTCAACAATTACTTCAGTAAATAGAGACTGTAAGAAATACGCCAGAAGATAACGTACTGAGTACTTCAGTAGCTCTAGAATCAGGCATCAATAAACCCGCACAGAACATGTTGAGTTCTTCAGCAACTAAAACAACCAGCCGAATGACAGTGGACCCACTCACCATGTCAGCACCAAATGACATCAACTCACTATCAATAGAATCTATGAACCCATCATTAACAATTGAAAGTTCAAATGAAGTTTCGGCAAAGACAGGAAGCGTGGCAGTGGGTTGCTTTGATTGTCCAGAGGGTCACTCCTGTCAGACAGTTTACCCTCATAGTCTAATTTCAATGGATGAATGCCTCTTATCTTATCTTATCTTATATGTTACAAACGCTCCTTCTGTACAGAAGATTATTGCGTCCTACGTATTTCTATGGTTTGTTTTTAGTCCTGTATTCTTACTAGAGTTTTAAAAGATGATAAAGTGGTGGCTTTCCTGGTTTCTTCAGGCAACCCATTCCACGCCCGAATACTGGACGGAAAGAAAGAAAACTTGTATGTGTTTGTTCTTGCATATGGAATAAGAAAGGTGCTTTTATCTTTATGTCTATTTGAGGGTTGTATTAGGTTATCTTTGTGTTGTATTTCTAAATTAGAATTAATTGCCTTATGTATAATTACTAATTTACTCTTGGTTCTTCTATCCTCTAGTGTTTCAAGGTTTAATGATTTAACTAATGGTGTTACTCTTGTCAGTTTTGAATATTCTCCAGTAATGAATCTGGCAGCTCTTTTTGTATTTGTTCTAACTTATCAATATTTTCTTTGGTGGATGGGTCCCATACTGAAGATGCATATTCTAGTATAGGTCTCACCAGGGTGAGATAGCATTTTAGTTTTATATCTTTGTTACATTTGTTAAAGTTTCTTTTTATAAAGCCTAAGGTTTTGTTTGATTTTTTAATAACTTCATTGACATGGGGATTCCAAGATAGTTTCTCATTTATTATGACTCCTAAGTATTTCGCATCTTTAGTTTGGGTTAGTTCTTTTCCATGAATGAAATATTTTGAATTTATTTGTTTCTTTTTCTTTGTTACTCTTAGCAGTTGACATTTTTCTGGGTGGAAGGACATACTCCAGTTAGTTTCCCATTTTATTAATTCATCTAAGTCTTTTTGTAAAATTTTGCTATCTTGTTCTGACTTGATTGTTCTATAGATTATACAATCATCAGCAAATAACCTAACTTTAGTTCCTGTTGAGATATTGTTGGGTAAGTCATTTATATAAATTAAAAATAGTAAGGGACCTAGGACAGTTCCTTGTGGAACTCCTGAGTTAACCTTTATTGGTGTAGATTTAGAACCATTAATTATTACAGTTTGCTCCCTACCCAATAGGAAATCTTGGATCCAGTGATGTAAGGGACCTGAGATTCCAAAGTATTTAAGTTTTTTGAGTAAACTAAGGTGGTGAACTTTGTCGAATGCTTTTGAGAAGTCTAGTAATATTGTATCTATTTGATCATTATTATCTAAGCCTTTTGATAGATCATCTATTAGGCCTATCAATTGTGTTTCACATGATCTGTTCTTTCTAAAGCCATGTTGGTGTGGGCATAGGGCATTATATTTGTCAAGGTGGTTAACTATTCTGCTATATATTATGTGTTCCAGTAATTTACATGTGATACTAGTAAGTGATACAGGTCTGTAATTACCAGGGTCTGACTTATCACCTTTCTTAAAGAGCGGCGTTACATAGGCTAATTTCCAATCCTCGGGCACTTTACCCTGGTTTAGAGAGGCTTGAAAAAGAACTACAAGGATTGGGGACAGTTCATTGCTTAATTCTTTTAATAACCTGGCAGGTAATTCATCTGGGCCAGTAGCTTTGTTTATTTTTAAGTTTTTTAGGAGTGAATGTATACCTATCTCATCTACAGTTATGTTACCTATTTCTTCCAATTTATTTAAATTTATTGAAATTTCCTTGTCGCCTGAGGCAGAAAATGATGATGCAAAATATTTGTTAAGGATATTAGCTTTATTTTCATTATCATTATAGGTTTTATTATTTGAGCCTTTTAGTGTGGCTATACCTGAAGGCTCCATTTTTTTAGATTTGATAAAGGACCATAAGTTTTTATTGTTATCTTTAGTTATCACATTGTTTATATAATTATTTTGGAGGTTACGGCTAAGTTTCTGTGTCAGGTGCTTAATTTTTAAGTATTTTTTGTGTATCCTTTCTAAATTGGTAGCCTTAAATTTCTTAAATAAATTCTCCTTTAGTTTGCAATACTTTTT
>MUZC01000208.1:57268-68032 GCA_002072015.1 Radix auricularia
TCCTGGTCTGTTTGTTAGGAATAAATCTAGTATTTTGTTTTTCCTAGTTGC
The DNA here is from genome assembly GCA_002072015.1 of Radix auricularia. Lineage (NCBI taxonomy): Eukaryota > Metazoa > Mollusca > Gastropoda > Lymnaeidae > Radix > Radix auricularia. Next base: position 57,320 of record MUZC01000208.1, read on the forward strand.
TTTTTTTACTATCTGTTCTAGGTTTATGTTGTTTATTGTGTCTAAGAAATGTTCATTAATTTCTTTATTATTTTGGTGGCTATCGATTGTATATTTTTTCCAATTTATATCTGGAAGATTTAAGTCCCCCATAGTCCAAATTACAGCATTTTTATAATTGTTTTTAATGTAAATTAATTGACTGCAGAGATTCCTCATGTATTCTATGTTTGTATTTGGTGGCCTATATAGACTGCCTACAATAAAGGGTGATGAGTTTGGTGTAACTATTTTGCAGAAAACAGATTCTATATTGGAGTTTGGTTGTGTGTTAATTTCTTCAGCTATGAGAGTTGATTTTATTGCAAGTAGGACGCCTCCATGATTGTCTGTTCTATCTTTTCTAAATATATTGTAATTGCTGCTTAAAATTTCAGAGTTATATATATTGGGGTTCAACCAAGTTTCAGAACCAGCAATTATGTCTGGTTCTTCTGTTTTTATTAGGAGTTCTAAATCTGGAATTTTATTTTTTATGCTTTGAAAATTAATTATTAGAGTTTTAAGCGTGTATTGATTGTCAGTATTATTAGATTTTTTATTTTCATGGGTTTGTGTGGCAAGTCTGATTTTATCTAGGGTGTTTTTTATATTAGAATTAGCCAAAACACTGTAAAAGTTTGTGGTAGTCAGGTCCCTGTGATTAAACAGGTCTGAATTGATTTGAGGAAATCCACAATGTGTGCAGTGCCAAGATGTATATTTATTTCTTAGACACATTGATATGTACTTGGGTGTATTAACATGCAGGCAAACTGTGTGGTACCATTCATTGCAGGTGTCACACTGAATTGCTCCTTGTTTACTTGTGCATGTTTTCAGTAATCAGCAGAGATTCACAAACGCCAAATGTCATTTCCCGCAACCAGCTACAATAGAAATATGTGTCCCAGTAGATTTCTTAACTGTGCAGATTTTTCAAGTGTTGCCTAGCTTCGGGCTTAGTCATACGTCATTCTCCAACGAAATTCGTAGTCAAGCTTCTGATGAATTCTTCTTGAGCAAAGCATCTGATGAATTCTTCTTGAGCAAAGCATCTGTGTATAAGTCCCAAGGTCAAAATTTTTATACACATCATTTGCAGACCTTCGCTTTAGTTCCTAGTCTAATTAGTGAGTATTCAAAAGAGATATCAACAATTATAAATAATTTGGTGAGCAGCATAGAGGAACAATTCTATACGATGTTGTATTTACCCTCAAGCGTTAAACTCTTTCCAGGTCGGTCAACTAATAGAAAAGAACTTGATCACACAGATGATTCTATTTCCCCGACAAAAACGACATCAGGTGAAACCATTGACCCCCAAGTATTAATAACGACATCAGGTGAAACCATTGACCCCCAAGTATTAATAACGACATCAGATGAAACCATTGACCCCCAAGTATTAATAACGACATCAGGTGAAACCATTGACCCCCAAGTATTAATAACGACCACCGCCAAGTTTGACCCCTGCAGGGGAACCTGTCTGGCTGGACAAGTGTGCGAGAAGTACTATCCCCCATGTGCACTGCCCAGCGAGGCATGTCTTCGGGCTCAACAGTCCAATCCTACCGTCAACTGTGTATGGTCTCAATGTAACCCATTCTATGTGTGTATTCCAGGACAGGCACACGAAGTCCCCACGACCCAAAAATCAGCTGAAGTGCATAAAGAAATTTTTTTGAAAAGCTCTTTTTCTTATAACATTGCAGGCCATTCAGTTGTTAATCCCGAACAAAGTAAAGCGCCAAGTTCTGAATCAGATTCCGAAATGTTATTAATAGATTTAATAGAACATCAATAACTCATCGACCCCAATTGTGTCATATCAAGTTAAACCCTCGTTGGATAACTCTTTGGTACATAGAGTTTGGTATCAGACTGACGACAACTCACACCAGGCCCTACCATTATTTATGTCATTGAATTTGATGACGTCATACGGTATCTCACGGAGTGTTCACTCTTCTCAAACAGAGTCACAGTCTCAAACAGAGTCACAGTCTCAAACAGAGTCACGGTCTCAAACAGAGTCACAGTCTCAAACAGAGTCACAGTCTCAAACAGAGTCTCAGTCTCAAACAGAGTCACAGTCTCAAACTGAGTCACAGTCTCAAACAAAGTCACAGTCTCAAACAGAGTCACAGACTCAAACAGAGTCACAGTCTCAAACTGAGTCACAGTCTCAAACAAAGTCACAGTCTCAAACAGAGTCACAGTCTCAAACTGAGTCACAGTCTCAAACTGAGTCACAGTCTCAAACTGAGTCACAGTCTCAAACGGAGTCACAGTCTCAAACAGAGTCACAGTCTCAAACTGAGTCACAGTCTCAAACAGAGTCACAGTCTCAAACAGAGTCACAGTCTCAAACAGAGTCACAGTCTCAAACGGAGTCACAGTCTCAAACAGAGTCACAGTCTCAAACTGAGTCACAGTCTCAAACGGAGTCACAGTCTCAAACAGAGTCACAGTCTAAAACGGAGTCACAGTATCAAACTTTAAACGAGATTCCTAAAACCTTGAATTATATTTCAATTCAGTCAGCTACTTCATCGTTGAAAGCAAATAGCTTGATTGAACAAAATCTCTTACAATTTCTTAAGTGGGACTCTTGCTACAACTGTAAATAAAGTACAGATTACTAGACATGAAACTCCAGCATTTAATACAAACACACAAACTGATTCATTGTCGGATATCACGGGGTCGATATCTGATTATTTGCTAACAACTTACACAGCTGTCACAGGAGACATGATTGACCCGGATACAATATCAGATGTACCGACAATTCAAGTATCTAATACACAGTTAATTTTTTAAATTATCGTAAATGAAAGACTACATCAAATAAACGAATCAGCAGAGCCACTTATGCAAACAGAATCGAATACCATGATGAACAAGTTTACGCTTAACTTACTCGAAACGACATTGGACTTTGAAAATATTAACTCTAATATAGATTCTTTCCAGTCCATATTTATCACGGAGGTACAGCCAATCATAGAAAAAACCTTGGACTTTAACGCCCCTTTACAACAAAAAAAAAACAAAACAGCGTTACTAATGAACTGAAGATTTCGCCTTCAAGGACCCAGAATATGGCACCAGAACTAACAATCTCTTATAGCGCTGATCAGTCTGAGACTAACCAGGCCGTGGTGAATAAACCTATCAATGAGCTAAGACAGCTGTCATTTTCCTACGGAACTGCGTCGGTTACCCACATTTCTATTACGTCATCAACACTCACAGATTTGCAACCATCATCAACTCGGCAGTTTTCTACAGGCGACCAAACTGTCAGTGATGGAGTGTCATTAACTCCTACGCTAAAGTTTGATCAAATTAAAGAAACCAGTTTACCGTGGTACAAGTTTGACTACCGCAAAGCAGGGTTGATTGAACAAACAAGTTCTCTGGAGCCTGTCCCGTGACCAAACGACTCAATTACATCTGTACACGGGCCATCAAATCATTCACATGCATTCATCGTCTCCAAGACATCTACACACGGGCCATCAAGTCATTCACATAAATCATTCATCATCTCCAAGATATCTATACACGGGCCATCAAGTCATTCACATGTATCACTCATTATCTCCAAGACATCTACACACGGGCCATCAAGTCATTCACATGAATCATTCATCATCTCCAAGATATCTATACACGGGCCATCAAGTCATTCACATGCATTCATCATCTCCAAGATATCTACACACGGGCCATCAAGTCATTCACATGCATTCATCGTCTCCAAGACATCTATACACGGGCCATCAAGTCATTCACATGCATTCATCATCTCCAAGACATCTATACACGGGCAATCAAGTCATTCACATGCATTCATCGTCTCCAAGACATCTGTACACGGGCCATCAAGTCATTCACATGCATTCATCGTCTCGAAGATCTTTGTCCCTCTTACAGCATAAACTGTTTTTAGTTGATACAAAAATAATTTTGATGATTAAAATATCCATATTACTTTCTCTGTTTTGCCTAGTGTTTGAATTTCGCGATTTTACAAAATGAAAATTTCTTTAAAAAATACGTTACTTTATTGCTGACCTTGAGAAACTCTGCTGTATATCTTATTTAACTGTAACCAGTTTGCCAAACACTAAGAAACTCTGCCGTACATCGTCATGTAACTGTAACCAGTTTGCCAAACACTAAGAAACTCTGCCATATATCGTCATGTAACTGTAACCAGTTTGCCAAACTCTAAGAAACTCTGCCGTATATCGTCATGTAACTGTAACCAGTTTGCCAAACACTAAGAAACTCTTCCATATATCGTCATGTAACTGTAACCAGTTTGCCAAACTCTAAGAAACTCTGCCGTATATCGTCATGTAACTGTAACCAGTTTGCCACAGTTTGCCAAACTCTAAGAAACTCTGCCGTATATCGTCATGTAACTGTAACCAGTTTGCCAAACACTAAGAAACTCTACCATATATCGTCATGTAACTGTAACCAGTTTGCCAAACACTAATAAACTCTGCCGTATATCGTCATGTTACTGTAACCAGTTTGCCAAACTCTAAGAAACTCTGCCGTATATCGTCATGTAAAAAAACAAATTACACAGACTATTTGTGTAAGGAAACAATAAATTAAAGCTTTATTATCAACTAATACAAATAATGGTAAACGTTTCGGCTCATGCCTTCATCAGTACAAAAACAATTACATGTACTTACATATATATTCAAATTAAAACATATTAAATTCTATGTGATAAAATGAAAAGAAATGAAAGACAAAAATAAACACGGACATAGAATATAAGAAAAAGGAGGAAGTTGAAGTATCTAAAGTAACAGTGAAAACCACAACGGGAAAACGATTTTGCAGTCATGTAAAATTGTGGATTTGGTTAATTCCATATGGAGCCAACGTACCAAACCGTTTTATGAGTCTATTTTCCATGTGGACTCTATCATGGGTATTGGTTGCATATAAAATACCAGTAACTACAATATCCAAAATGCCATCGTGGTCAACACTGTTAAAATGTTTAGACACAGGACACTGAGCCTGTTTATTTATATTGTACAGGTGTTCTCTAAACCGATCTCCAAGACGACGACCTGTCTCACCCACATAAATTTTTTTACATCTCTTGTAAATAATTGCATAAATCACGTTGCGACTGGTGCAAGTGAATCCATCTTTTATTAAGAATTGTTCAAGAGGGAAAGAAATTTTGTTAATTTCAACCACATATGGACAAGTATTGCAACGGTTACTGTTGCAACCTTTTGTTCCAATATGTGCTTTCATTGTGGGAAGGTGACTTCTAAGAAACTCTGCCGTATATCGTCATGTAACTGTAACCAGTTTGCCAAACTCTAAGAAACTCTGCCGTATATCGTCATATAACTGTAACCAGTTTGTCAAACTCTAAGAAACTCTGCCGTATATCGTCATGTAACTGTAACCAGTTTGTCAAACTCTAAGAAACTCTTCCGTATATCGTCATGTATCTTAACCAGTTTGTCAATCCAAGAGGTTGAGCCGTCCTCGATAATTCATTCAATTTCTACATTTATTCTAAACTACTGAACACATTAAAACAGAAATTGAAAAGCAGGTCAAACTGAAGCTTGCAATATAAGGCTTGACTAAGATGTTACGTTTAATTAAGTGTGCCATTAATGATTCTATGTTTGACTATACGATGGTCAAAATTATACATTTCGCTCATAAAACCAATAATAGTCTAATATTGAAACATCATTTGTCCAATCGACTTGTTTCTCTTCAACATTAAACAGCTCACCTGTAACCTGCAGATGTTGTTTTCAATCTTGAGGTGACTCTGACAGCCAGTGTTGAGTGACCTTGTTTGGCTTTGCTATAATTCTACAAATTAATTTACCCAGAAGAACAGCGCCGAGAAAACAAAATAATGTCAGCATTGACAAGTAATTGGTTGAGCTATAAATTTAATTGATTTAGCTCCACGTTTAAATAGTTAAGCTCCAAATTTTAATGGATTGGCCCCACGTTTAAATGCGTTAGTTCTATGTTTAAATGGTTTAGCTCCACGTTTAAATGGTTTAGCTACATGTTTAAATAGTTTAGCTCTGCGTTGAAGTTGTTTAGCTCCATGTTTAAATAGTTAAGCTCCACATTTTATTGGTTTCGCTCAACGCTTAAATGGTTTAGGTACACGTTTAGATGGTTAAGCTCCACGTTTATGAATTTTAGCACCACGCTTAAGTTAATAACATTCTCATGATTATTGCAAGAAAACAACAGCAATTAATTTAATGCTTTAGTTATTATATAGCATTTATAAAACAATAATTATTGTTATTAATAGACAAGTCTGACCTTAATTTGATTGATATATTTTTTATTCCAGCAAATAGTTTCCCTCTCACAATGAAGTGCTCTGTGTAAAGATTTTTTAAAATCTACTGTGATTACAATTTATCTCTTTGTGGTTATATATAGCAGTATGTTCAATTGTTGATTGTCATTAGGACACCAGAGTTATAGCAGTATGTTCAATTGTTGATTGTCATTAGGACACCAGAGTAATAGCAGTATGTTCAATTGTTGATTGTCATTAGGACACCAGAGTTATAGCAGTATGTTCAATTGTTGATTGTCATTAGGACACCAGAGTTATAGCAGTATGTTCAATTGTTGATTGTCATTAGCACACCCGAGTTATAGCAGTATGTTCAATTGTTGATTGTCATTAGCACACCCGAGTTATCATTGCTTATATTGTTTGAAACCTTAGACTACCATAGACTCTAGAACAATATAATATAGGTCAAAAATGGAATTAAGTCCAATGGGTTATTATAATCACTTTTCAATGTGGATGATACATGTATAAAGTAAAATTGCAGAGTGTTAAGCTTATACTAGATATATTTAATCTTAATCTTGTTAAATTTAATCTCAATCTCGATAAATTTAATCTTAATCCAGATAATTTTAAGTTCAATCCAGATATTTAATTTTATTTCAGATAAATTTAATCTTATTTCAGATAAATTTAATCTCAAATCAGATATATGTAATCTTAATCCAGATATATTTTACAAGACCCATTGAGCTGTTGCTAAATAGTTTGTTTACATAGAATTATGGATTCACTTTTATTTTTATTTTTTTTTTTGACAGCTTACAATTTAACACAAGAAAAATCGAATAGCGAGCAACAAAAAGTGAGGGGGGGGGGCTCTGTGATAAATCTGAAAAAATAAACGGCTTAACTTTAAGTGGGGGGCCCTCTGTGAGACAACCACAAAGTCAAGTCTAAGGATCATAGTGTATTCAGATTCAGTTAGTAGTACGACCTCTTTGTTGGCAGACAACATATTATTTGTTTGAAATGATTTAGAGATAAATGTGTAACAGCTGTATCCTACTCAAATGATGTTTTAAACTATCAGATCAATACTAAGGTCACTTAACACAGCAAAACACACGATATGTTTTTTAAACTATCAGATCAATACTAAGGTCACTAAACACAGCCAAACACACTATATGTTTTTTTAAACTATCAGTTGCTACTAAGGTCACTAAACACAGCCAAACACACGATATGTTTTTTAAACTATCAGTTGCTACTAAGGTCACTAAACACAGCCATACACACGATATGTTTTTTAAACTATCAGTTGCTACTAAGGTCACTAAACACAGCCAAACACACGATATGTTTTTTAAACTATCAGTTCAGTTGCTACTAAGGTCACTAAACACAGCCAAACACACGATATGTTTTTTAAACTATCAGTTGCTACTAAGGTCACTAAACACAGACAAACACACGATATGTTTTTTAAACTATCAGTTGCTACTAAGGTCACTAAACACAGCCAAACACACGATATGTTTTTTAAACTATCAGTTAATTTAAACGATCAGATCAATACTAAGGTCACTAAACACAGTAAAACACGCTTTCAAGTTGGAAAATGCGAGATTGAGAGGAGGCCCTGTGATGGAAGTAAATGATAGACCAGAATGCATTAGAAGAGTCGAGAAGGCACAAGAGAAAGACAGGTGGTATTTTTGAGTGTCTCTGACAAGTTACATCTTGTAAATTTGTATTTACATTACATGGTGCAACATTAAACTTATTTTAGTGATATTGAGGACTTCAAACTTGTTATTGTGAGAAAGATATTGTTGTTAAATAACGCCTACAAGAAAACAAAAAACTAACGCGTTACACAAGTCATATGACACAACAAAGCGTTGCCACTTGTAGGTTGTGTGAATAGATAGATAGAACAAGGCGAGGAAAGTGGGTTTCTGGAGTTGATACACCCATGTTATCAGGCTTACATTTCATTATCAAGCAGGGGCGTCATCTCTACCAACTGCAAAGTTCTTTCCTGACAAGCAGGTGGCTTACTTATTTAAAAAACAATAGAAATAAACTCGACAATAACTGCAATATTCTTTGATTGAAATAAATACTTTAAGAATGAACAAATTTTGAACCGTGCAGTTTTGAAACAAAATACTTTTTTTTCATAGTTGAAATGTTGAAGATGTTTACATGAAGATTAATGTTTAAAATTTAAAAACAACACATTATAATTTTATTTCAATGGGAAAAGCAATGACCAAAGTTCTTTGTTACCAACACATGAATCTTTAATAACATTTGAACCCCCGAGACCATGGATGCCTCCCTTAAGATTTTTGTTGACACCAATGATGATGGATGACCTCGTTATTTGAGACTGTAAACTCAGGTGGAGTTTTCACACCAGCTCATTGTTTGTTATGTCAGTTCTAAATGACACATGATACTTGGTAGTTATAACTTATATAAGGGAGTCAACCAGACTATACGTGACTTCATTATACCATCATTTATCGTAACAGAAAAATCATGGCGATTTCCGTTTTGCTCCTTTTCATAATGGTAAGAAATTAACACATCTAATATTTCGATTTTTAGATATTTTAACTTTGCGTTCAAGAGTTAAGTTATTTTCACGTTACCAATAAAAAAAAAGATTTCAAAAGATATAGATCTATTTATTTTCATGACGGACATACACGAGCGGTGATGTATATTTTTAAATACAATCGCTTTACTTGTTGGATTTATACTAGGCATATACTGAGTTTAGAAAGCTTGCCCTGAAATTATCAGCCATGTATTAAAAAAAATTATTATTTGTTCATTATAAAATTTTACCGATATAATTGTTTATTTTCTTGTTGTGTGTATTGAAACACCTAGATTTAAATAAAAATTTAAGTGAGACAGGTTTAAGAGAGAGAAAATATAATTGAACCTAAATCGCTAAGGATGTCTACAAATATTTACACGTTATTATTATTCCAGGGTATGTCTTTCGGACCCGCTTATATGCTACCGCTGGTCGAAGCAGGTGAGAAGCTGATTAACTACAGACAAGATAGACAAGCCCCTTACACCACCACAATACCACCTACCACGACGGTCAAGGACAACTGTGGAGGTTGTCCTACTGGTCAGCGGTGTATTCTGGTCTACCCGTCCTGCACCACCCCGCCCCCCAACTGTAACTTGTTACAGGCGACAGATCCCAACCGAAGCTGTGAGTGGCCCTGCAAGCCGTTCAACCAATGTGGCTATCAAGACATTTGGGGCTAGTCTACTTGAATCAATTCCTTTTACATCTTCAAACAAATTTGGCTATCAAGACATTTGGGGCTAGTCTACTTGAAATAATTCCTTTTACATCTTCAAACAAATTTGGCTATCAAGACATTTGGGGCTAGTCTACTTGAATCAATTCCTTTTACATCTTCAAACAAATTTGGCTATCAAGACATTTGGGGCTAATCTACTTGAATCAATTCCTTTTACATCTTCAAACAAATTTGGCTATCAAGACATTTGGGGCTAGTCTACTTTAAAAAATTCCTTTTACATCTTCAAACAAATTTGGCTATCAAGACATTTGGGGCTAGTCTACTTGAATCAATTCCTTTTACATCTTCAAACAAATTTGGCTATCAAGACGTTTGGGGCTACTCTACTTGAAACAATTCCTTTTACATATTCAAACAAATTTGGCTATCAAGACATTTGGGGCTAGTCTACTTGAATCAATTCCTTTTACATCTTTAAACAAATTTGGCTATCAAGACATTTGGGGCTAGTCTACTTGAATCAATTCCTTTTACATCTTCAAACAAATTTGGATATCAAGACATTTGGGGCTAGTCTACTTGAATCAATTCCTTTTACATCTTCAAACAAATTTGGCTATCAAGACATTTGGGGCAAGTCTACTTGAAACAATTCCTTTTACATCTTCAAACAAATTTGGCTATCAAGACATTTGGGGCTAGTCTACTTGAATCAATTCCTTTTACATCTTCAAACAAATTTGGCTATCAAGACATTTCGGGCTAGTCTACTTGAATCAATTCCTTTTACATCTTCAAACAAATTTGGCTATCAAGACATTTGGGGCTAGTCTGCTTGAATCAATTCCTTTGACATCTTCAAACAAATTTGGCTATCAAGACATTTGGGGCTAGTCTACTTGAATCAATTCCTTTTACATCTTCAAACAAATTTGGCTATCAAGACATTTGGGGCTAGTCTACTTGAATCAATTCCTTTTACATCTTCAAACAAATTTGGCTATCAAGACATTTGGGGCTAGTCTACTTGAA
>MUZC01000208.1:68323-78770 GCA_002072015.1 Radix auricularia
AGCACGTTCATTACAGCACGTTCAAGACATTTGGGGCTAGTCTACTTGAATCAATTCCTTTTACATCTTCAAACAAATTTGGATATCAAGACATTTGGGGCTAGTCTACTTGAAACAATTCCTTTTACATCTTTAAACAAATTTGGCTATCAAGACATTTGGGGCTAGTCTACTTGAATCAATTCCTTTTACATCTTCAAACAAATTTGGCTATCAAGACATTTGGGGCTAGTCTACTTTAAAAAATTCCTTATAACATATATTAATTGATTTTTTTCATTCAAATGTTGTTGAAAGGTTTAATTGCCCTTAAAATAAAAAATGAAAAACAAAAGTTGAAACTTTTCTTTCATCTTATATAAGTATATGTTTGCATTAGCACGTTCATTAAAGCACGTTCATTAAAGCACGTTCATTACAGCACGTTCATTACAGCACTTTCATTACAGCAAGTTTATTACAGCTGTTCATTACAGCACGTTTATTACAGCACATTCATTACAGCACATTCATTACAGCACGTTCATTAAAGCACGTTCATTACAGCACGTTTATTACAGCATGTTTATTACAGCACATTCATTACAGCACATTCATTACAGCACGTTTATTACAGCACGTTCTTTACAGCATGTTTATTACAGCAAATACATTACAGGACGTTCATTACAGCATGTTTATTACAGCACATTCATTACAGCACATTCACTACATCCCGTTCATTACATCACGTTTATTAAAGCCCGTTCATTACAGCTGTTCATTACATCACGTTCATTAAAGCCTGTTCATTACAGCACGTTCATTACAGCACGTTCATTAAAGCACGTTCATTAAAGCCCGTTCATTACAGCATGGTCATTAAATCACGTTCATTAAAGCAAGTTCATTAAAGCCCGTTCATTACAGCACGTTCATTACATCACGTTCATTAAAGCAAGTTCATTAAAGCCCGTTCATTACAGCTGTTCATTACAGCACGTTCATTAAAGCAAGTTAATTAAAGCCCGTTCATTAGAGCTGTTCATTACATCACGGTCATTAAAGCCCGTTCATTACAGCACGTTCATTACAGCCCGTTCTTTACAGCACGTTCATTACAGCATGTTCTTTACAGCACGTTCTTTACAGCAAGTTTATTACAGCATGTTCATTAAAGCAAGTTAATTACAGCACGTTCATTACAGCATGTTCTTTACAGCAAGTTAATTACAGCATGTTCATTAAATCAAGTTCATTACAGTAAAATTCATTACAGCACGTTCATTACAGCACGTTCATTACATCACATTCATAACAGCACGTTCATTACATCACATTCATAACAGCACGTTCATTACAGCACGATAATTAAAGCAAGTTCATTACAGCACGTTCATAACAGCACGATCATTGAAGCAAGTTCATTACAGCACATTCATTACAGCACGTTCATTAAAGCTCATTCATTACAGCACGTTCATTAAAGCAAGTTCATTAAAGAAAGTTCATTCCAGCACGTTCATTAAAGAACTTGCATTCCAGCACGTTCATTAAATAATGTTCATTCCAGCACGTTCATTAAAGAACGTTTATTCCAGTTACACTTATTTTTAAATTTACAAATTGAACTTAAAGATATTCAGACCCTGTACGCTTGGTAATAACAGTGAGACAAAGCAGTTGATGAAGCTACGGCATCTCATGGATATGAGGACCTCTGTAAAGACATGCAAGATTGCATATGAGGACCTCTGTGTGAGACACAAGATTGTATATGAGGACCTCTGTGTAGACACTCATGATTGTATATCAGGACCTCTGTGTTGACAAGCAGGTTTGTTTATGATGACCTCTGTGTCGACAAGCTGGTTTGTTTATGATGACCTCTGTGTTGACAAGCAGGTTTGTTTATGATGACCTCTGTGTTGACAAGCAGGTTTGTATATGATGACCTCTGTGTTGCAAGCAGGTTTGTTTATGATGACCTCTGTGTTGACAAGCAGGTTTGTATATGATGACCTCTGTGTTGACAAGCAGGTTTGTATATGATGACCTCTGTGTTGACAAGCAGGTTTTATATGATAACCTCTGTGTTGACAAGCAGGTTTGTTTATGATGACCTCTGTGTTGACAAGCAGGTTTGTATATGATGACCTCTGTGTTGAAAAGCAGGTTTGTTTATGATGACCTCTGTTTTGACAAGCAGGTTTGTATATGATGACCTCTGTGTTGACAAGCAGGTTTGTTTATGATGACCTCTGTGTTGACAAGCAGGTTTGTATATGATGACCTCTGTGTTGACAAGCAGGTTTTATATGATGATCTCTGTGTTGACAAGCAGGTTTGTATATGATGACCTCTGTGTTGACACACAAGATTGTATATGATGACCTCTGTTTTGACAAGCAGGTTTGTATATGATGACCTCTGTGTTGTCAAGCAGGTTTGTATATGATGACCTCTGTGTTGACAAGCAGGTTTGTATATGAGGACCTCTGTATTGACAAGCAGGTTTGTATATGAGGACCTCTGTGTTGACACACAAGATTGTATATGATGACCTCTGTGTTGACAAGCAGGTTTGTATATGATGACCTCTGTGTGACGCACAAGATTGTATATGATGACCTCTGTGTTGACAAGCAGTTTTGTATATGATGACCTCTGTGTGACGCACAAGATTGTATATGATGACCTCTGTGTAGAGACACACTTTCTTTTGATTAGAGAGCTATTCACTTTAGTTTTAGTCTGATTTCGGCATCATGGCTATTTGACAGAGAATGAATAGATAAACATGAAATGAACTGAGAAACGGCCTTCAAAAGGGGCGTGTGGAGTGGTGGAGGTGTTCGGTTAAAGAATAGTTCATCAGAATGTTTCTGGTGGAACGTAAGAAGTAAGAATAACACTTGACAGTCTTCAGTTATTAATGACTCGATTCAAAAATAACCGGTATCATACATTTAAAACAGCGGTTCCCAAAATTATACTTTTTATATTTTTGTACATCGCCTTGGAATCGCCCATGTCTGCAGCTGACTGTATGCTGGAGCAGAGCTTAAGCCAGTAGATATTAGCACATTGACGAACGACTCTTTAGGCATGTGACTTGGCTGTTTGTAAGTAGGCTTTGCCTTGTAGGCCATAAGAGCTTTCCTTTTGGCTTAAGTGACAGGATTTATCTCGTCCCAATATGCATCAAACCCGTCCGTTTCATAGTGAGATTGTCTGCCAAAGGTATATAATGTTAGTATATAGATCCTGTCTCTGCGATGAGTCCATTTTGGAGTCAATTGTGAAGTGTAAGAATCTTTGAGAGATCTTCTTGCACTTTTTCAGTGAACAGCTGTGTTTTCACGGGGTCTGTCATGATGAAGGTGTTGATGCGTGGACATTCCTTCTTCTTGGTGTGGTAAGAGTTTTTCCTCATTGTTCGTACCTTGCTGGCCTCAAGGTAGTGATCCGTATCATAGTCGGCACTAAGCTATCGGCGGGTACGTAGGACGCTAGCTAGTTGTGCACGCCTAGTGATGATATGGTCCAGCTTGTGCCATTGGCGCGATCGAGGGTGTCTCCAATATACTTCGTGCAAATCCTTGTACTTAAAGAATGTGTTGGTCACACCAGGGCCGGCTTTAGGGAATTGGAGACCCTAGGCAAAGTGAATTTGGTGGCCCTTAATATAATAGATAAGTAAATAATAAATACTGAAAAAAATTACACATTTAATTAAAACCTACATGTATGTATATCTACATCAACAAATTACTCAAATTTATACAACCATATTCATGCATATGTCATAAACTTTCAACAAACATCAACTTTTCGTGCTTTGATGGCAGCCTAGTCTGCACTCAAAGAAATTGTGAATAATCCAAGGGCAGGATGAAATCTCGTTCTATAGATCTCATTACCAGACTGTTCAGGCGCTCTTGTGTTATAGTCGTTCTCAAATAGTTTTAAAAAATAATTTTAACATGGAAAAACTTCATTTCCCCGATGCAAGAGTGATCAGATTTGCCAATGCTATACTAAGGCTGTAGCGACATTTTTAACAGCAGTATTGAAACCCCAATCATAACTAAACCGACAAGCATCAAGAGAAGATGAAACCGTATCTGGAACTATGTTGAAAACCATTTGCATTTCACTGCATAAATCTTTCGGATCAATATCTGAACCAGATGAATTAGTTAGCGCAATATTCAAAACTATGCAACATTTCATTAAATCGTTTTGGTCAAACTCTACCATTTTTTTATGTGCAAGGGAAAAAAAAGACCAAAGTGACATCACAATCGCTCAAAACGTGCAGTCAATGACATAACTGCTTGATCTAACAAAACATTAAAAAAAATTTCACTCGATATTCGATATTTTTTTCTTTTTAATCCTTCAATGATACCTCTATACATGCTTTTATAATCGAACTGTTTGTGCACTTTCCATCGTCTCAAGCTTGTGACAGCTGGAAATATGATTTCAACTGGTTCCATCTCTAATTCTTGAGCCAGTTCTCTGAATGAAATTTGAGTGAACACAAATCCATATTCTTTGCATTTTTTCAAGAACTCGGTTGCATCATTGATACACCTTACAGTGCAAAGTCTAATTGCATGTCTTTCGGTTGCATCAATTTGCTGATCATATTCATTTGAAACAATACATCGTACAAGATGAATAAAGATACTAGAATTTGAACTTTTTTTATATAGCTATTTCACCAATACAGTTTCGTGGATCCTTTATTTACGATCATAGAAAAATTCAGACACTTCTAACAATCCTGCATTCCCAGCATGTATCGGAAATAGGCCTCACTGTCAGATTTTATTCATGAGTTTTAAAGATCTTCCATCGCTGTGTTAAAACACCAAACAAAACATAAATTTGATGCAAAGCTCCAAGATTGTCGTTGCCACCTCTAAAGATTACGCAATGTCTCCAAAAATAAGATTAATGCTGTGACATCCACATATACACCATGTGTACAGCCTTTCATATTCGTTCCATTGTCATGTCTTTGGCCTCTGCAGTTTAGGAAATATAATTTCAGATCTTCAAATTTTTTTAAGCATGCTTCCGCGGGACCTAATCAAGTGCTGCCGTGGACAGTCATGAATTCCACTAAAATATTCATTGATTTCTACTGGCGTACTCAGAATGTTACATATTCGCAAAATCATCGTAATTTCCTTTTTGTGACCAGCATCAGCTATGCAGAACAACATGATGGAACATTATTTCGAATTTATAATTATTTTCAATGTGGCATCATCGATCAGATAAATTACATCTTCAATTCTTTCGCCCAAGAAACGATTATGCATTTCTTCGCTTTGTAAACGTCTTAAATAATCATTTAGGCATGAATCGTACTTGCCGAACAATTCAACCAATCTTAGAAAATGTCCATCGTATGATTGAAACAACCTCCTATCCACAGTACAACGAAATGGTAAATTACGTTTTGCATGAAGCTGCACAATTGAAATGATTCTTTGTAAAGCTAAGCCTATTTTCCATAAATGTTTGTGCTTTCTTGTCAATAGTCTTTCCTTCCTTCAACCGATTTTCCACTTCAATGCAAGCGCCGATAGCTCGAATATGCTTCATGGACGATTCATGATCAGCTAAAACAGTATTTTCGCAAAGTGGGGGTCTGCGGACCGGTGCAGATTCGTGAGCAAACAGCCGCTGGTCCGCAGAAGTTATCAAACAAGCGAGAGAAAAATATAATTATACTCCTGCATTTGCAAAAAATAATACTAACCCTAAAGTATTTGTCAATTTTTGTCAATAATTTAATAAAATGAAATATATATATATATTTTGTTACATTATAAAATATTACCTTTTAAACATGTACTATTTAAAAATAATCAGCGGGTAAAGGTATTGAATGGGTGGTTCTGGTTGTTTCGGACTTGGTCGTAGTTTTCTCTTAATTTTTTTTCTTCTGATTCCTGTGAGAGGCCCCCATTAATCGGAGGCACTAGGCGGCTGCCTAGTTTGCCTATGCCTAAAGCCGGCCCTGGTCACGCACAAGCCTCGTGAGCATCACAGTTCCAGCAGCTTCTGTCCATTCTTATTTATCTTTCACCTTCCAAAGAGACCAAGGCATGTGGGCCGGCCTTCGTGGTCACCTCACTCTAGCATTGAAATCTCCCAGTAGATCGATTGCCTTGTCTTTGTAGATGCTGGCTGTTGCCTGGTCTAAAGCTCCATAGAACTGGTCATTGGTCATCCTCTTCCAGAGGTTGAACAGAGAGTTGGGGGGTATGCACTAAGAACGATTGCTGGACCCGTAAGTGTTCTGAAACTTACAGTGATGATCCTCTCCGTGCCTGTCAACAGGGTTCAATGGATAGTAGGGGGGATGTTTTTAACTGTGAAACCTACACCTACACCATGCTGTCTATGTTCAGCTGTAGGTCTGCATTAAAAGAAGGAGGCGCAGTTGGTTTCTTTTAGTGAGCCGTTGTCTAGGAGCCTAATTTCCTGAAGGCATGCGATGTCAATCTTCAGTCTGGTCAGCACTCTATCAATTTTTCTTGTTTTACCTGTCTCGATTATTGACTGCACATCATCTGTGAATCCATGACACTTAGGCCTCGCGTTCCACTTAGCGATGCGAAGATCTAATAAACCAGGCACCCAGTGGAGAAGGGATGCAATGAAAAGATAGCAGTTTGAGGCGGGCTGTAGCTGTCCAGCGAGACATTGGTAGTCTCTCCCACCGTCGGAAGCAGCCCCTGGCGCCTAGCTCTACGATAATTGAGCTTTGACTTAGAACAGGTATCTGCTGCTTCCCGTGTTTTGTCATCTCCAGAGGTAATGCAAGCCTGGGCGGGTATTATGGAGAATTAGCTGCTGCCCACACAGCATATCACCCCTCTCCACATCAATGGTGTAACCAATAAAACTACTTGCGTCGATGCAGCTTGGCGCCTTTGGCGTCGCAGGAGATGTCCGAATGTACATAACTGTATAGTATATACCGTCCGAAGTTGATCCATTTCTCGCTATTCTGTAAGGGTCTACTCCCTGGTATGAAATTTCCTTCTCCTATATGAGGAGTCTCCAACCTAGGGCCAGCGGGCAGATGCAGCCCGCGAGGCCCACTCATGCAGCCCCTGTAAACCTTTTAATCTCCAAAAATATATACTACCTTTACCTGTAGTTTAGCACAAAACTGAGTAGTTGGGGGTTAGCAGTCGGCCCCAAACTGCTGCTTGACAGTTAATGCGGCCATTCGGCAGAAAAGTTTGGAGATCCCTGTTATAGATGAACTACCAGCCAAGGATAACGAAGCTCATCTGCCAATGTAAGCTCGAGGACCTTCTCAGCACCGGGAATCGAACTGATTTTTAAGTCTCGGTACTAAATATCTTTGACCACATTTATCTAGTCAAAAATTTACCATATTTTCAAATAATAAAATCCTGAACAATAATATTCCAAATATTAACCCAATGTGTACCATTTTATTTACGGTGTACTATTCCTTGTTTGGGTCGGCTACTAGTGGGGTACACACTTTTAACCACTTTTATTTCAGTCACACTGTTTGTATCTGTCAAATCTTGTAACGTAAAATTAAACCACTTCTGATGGTCCCAGAGATTTCAAAATTTTACCACAGGTAGATCTTTTATGACAATGTCATGCATCATAATTTCAAAGCATCGAATATACAGGAATTAAATAATTCATTTTTACTTTATCACCTTATAGCTTATATATCCGCGTCTGCTACTGTTGACTTCCACGGGCGTGCCACCGAATATCACGCCAGCCATAGATGACCACGCCAGCCATAGATGACCACGCCAGCCATAGATGACCACGCCAGCCATAGATGACCACGCCAGCCATAGATGACCACCCCAGCCATAGATCACCACGCCAGCCATAGATGACCACGCCAGCCATAGATGACCACGCCAGCCATAGATGACCACCCCAGCCATAGATGACCACGCCAGCCATAGATGACCCCATTCTGCGTGTTTAGCAGCTCTGTAGTACGATACTAAATCTCAATTGACAAGATAATACAAGACAATACAAGATAATACAAGATAATAATACAAGATAATACAAGATAATACAAGATAATACAAGATAATACAAGATAATACAAGATAATACAAGATAATACAAGATAATACAAGATAATAATACAAGATAATACAAGATAATAAAAGATAATACAAGATAATAATACAAGATAATAATACAAGATAATACAAGATAATACAAGATAATAATACAAGATAATAATACAAGATAATACAAGATAATACAAGATAATAATACAAGATAATACAAGATAATAATACAAGATAATAATACAAGATAATACAAGATAATACAAGATAATACAAGATAATACAAGATAATAATACAAGATAATACAAGATAATACAAGATAATACAAGATAATACAAGATAATACAAGAGGAGCAACATGAGGTTTGACTATTCAAACATTTTCTTTATCAATTATGCCCCTTCTTACACCAACATTAAAAAAAAAAAATAGGACTAAAAATCTTTTTTTTTTTTTTTAAATTATTTTTTTAAAGGACACTCTTTTATTTGCATATATAAATTGCACTAGAAAGAAGATTTTTTTTCTATGATTACAGGTGAAATCCGTGAACCTATCCACAGCACATACAGACGTTGGTCAGCTGAGACGCCAGGAAGTAGGTCAGCAGATTTAATCTCATTGTTTCCTTCTGGTGCTGTAGTTTCCCACAATTTTTATCAAATAAGTTAGTCTCTTAAATATGTAGTTAAACTATGACATAATTAAGCCATACTATTATCTCAATACATGATGGTGTTTTTATTTTCAAGTATTTTTCTCTGAATTAATATTAAAATTAAATATTTGGTTGTTTCCTGCTTTCTTCCCCTTCTTTCTATATTTATCCTTTACTATAAACTTCCCATTTACTCACTGGAACCGTTCCACCCCTCGCAGTTTTTTTTTCACTCCCTTATACACATTTGTCTTTATATATGTATTAGTAGCCAGCTAGAAACAAAGGTAAACTGTTCGGCGTGCTGTGAGCCGGTCAGATCTCTTGTTAATGTCCCAGTGGGATTTCTCTTGGACGTTTAGCTGGCAGTGAGTTCTGTTTTATCTAGCATTCTTTCTGTGTCAATGTCTTTGCTTTCCAGTAAAGGTAATTTGCGTACTCTTCCGTATGTGTCGATTCATGATTATTTTTAAACGTTTGAAATGTTGCAACCCTATACACATGGAAACTTCAGATAAAAGACTTAATTTCTTTATATGTATTACTTTTTAAAATGAAAGCAATGCATTAAAGAAGTGGCATTTGTCTTTTTACAAGCTCCATTACAGATGTGATAGCTACACGGGGGAGGTCATGCAAATTGAATTTACTTATTTATAGGAAATCAGTTGACTTTCTTTTTAATATCTATCTATAGAATTCTACTAACATATTTGTTACATTTTAAGTCATACATTTTGGGGATTATGTTATCAAATAACAAAACATTTCTTTGTCTACATTCCATAGCGTCTTTAGTATTGCGTTGTCTGAGCGATGAGTTTACTACTGTTGCCCATTTGGATTCTTCTGTTCTCAAGTGTTGTCTCCAAGTTAATTGACCTCTCCCACAAACATGGTCCAGACACTTTTATGGTGCCTGGCCAACCGTCTTACAGCAGGACCGTGTTATTCTCAGGAGAGTTCATCAAAGGCACCGGGATCTTGTAAGTTATGTCAATTTTTTTTTGTACTTAAAGGAATAGTCTTGTTGCCGTCTGTCTTATTGTTGATTCACTATTACGCTGTGTACTATAGGCAGACAATACTGTTAGTAGCATGCCCCGCCTGGTGTACTCTAGAACATCAGAGACAGACAATACAGTTATTAGTAGCATGCCCCGCCTGGTGTACTCTAGAACATCAGAGACAGACAATACAGCTATTAGTAGCATGCCCCGCCTGGTGTACTCTAGAACTGCTGAGACAGACAATACTGTTAGTAGCATGACCCGCCTGGTGTACTCTAGAACAGCTGAAACGAATCACACGTGTTCTAGTTCAAGGTAACCCCCCCACCCTGACCGGTAGGTTATACACAAATAACAATTAAGCGTATGAGGCCTTGACCTAAAAACGTTTGGGTTGGTGATCACAACAGAAAAGTGAGTTAAAAATTTCTGTAGGGGAAAAATAAACTTCTGCGGTTTATTTATACTTTTGTTCATAGTATAATTTTAAATATACAATTGTGAGCTTAATTTGGTTTAGTCGATTGTAAACTTCATTTAAACTGAGATTATTCCGCATTGTCTTAGATTTTGGTAGCACTTATTTAGATAACGTTATAACATTTGACATTGGACAACCAGATCTTGACCACACATATTTTATAACATTTGACATTTGACAACCAGATCTTGACC
>MUZC01000208.1:79217-95390 GCA_002072015.1 Radix auricularia
CAGATCTTGACCCCACATATTTTATAACATTTGACATTGGACAACCAGATCTTGACCACACATTTTTTATAACATTTGACATTTGACAAACAGATCTTGACCACACATATTTTATAACATTTGACATTTGACAACCAGATCTTGACCCCACATATTTTATAACATTTGACATTTGACAACCAGATCTTAACCACACATATTTTATAACATTTGACATTTGACAACCAGATCTTGACCCCACATATTTTATAACATTTGACATTTGACAACCAGATCTTGACCCCACATATTTTATAACTTTTGACATTTGACCACCAGATCTTGACCACACATATTTTATAACATTTGACATTTGACAACCAGATCTTGACCCCACATATTTTATAACATTTGACATTTGACAAACAGATATTGACCCCACATATTTTATAACATTTGACATTTGACAACCAGATCTTGACCCCACATACTTTCATCTCAACTATTTTTACTAGATGTCGCGTGCGTATTTAGAACTGGAATATTTCAACCTGGACAACCTGAGAAGTAATTCATAGAGCCATCACGATATTCTTTTGATTATCATGTAAAACCTATAAGATGATAGTTTTTGAAGAGATGTGTTTTATGAGACAATTTCTTCTTCCTAAAAGATCAAATTGTCTTCACAGATTATGTGATTAAACTATTGTTTATTTTCCTGCTAACTTCTCGGACTTGACATTGATGCAAGCATTTGAATTTATTACTGTGTGTTCGGAGAGTAGTTCTACATCTATAATGTTTATTTTAAAAAAAAGTGGATTTGCAATGAAAATTACTTTAGATTCCTTAAAATTTTAATGATTTAATTTCTGATGTAATACTTTTCTTATCGTAATAGCATCTCATGTCATTAAACAGGCCAATATTGATGAGAAAGCGTATCGATTCCATCATTAAACAGGCCAATATTGAGGAGAAAGCGTATCGATTCCATTATTAAACAGGCCAATATTCAGGAGAAAGCGTATCGATTCCATCATTAAACAGGCCAATAATAGGGTGAAAGCGTATCGATTCTATCATTAAACAGGCCAATAATAGGGAGAAAGCGTATCGATTCGATCATTAAACAGGCCAATATTTAGGAGAAAGCGTATCGATTCCATCATTAAACAGGCCAATAATTAGGAGAAAACGTATCGATTCCATCATTAAACAGGCCAATATTCAGGAGAAAGCGTATCGATTCCTTTTCATTGCTCGAACGTCGCTTATGTATGACAGATGGTAAAGTGGCCGAGTGTTTACTAGACAGCATTCATACCCGTTGTTACCAACACCTGGTAACTTTAAGATACGATTGTACGTCTTGGCGTTAATTGACCTGAGTAATGATTCTCACTATAAATAAGTGAGAACTGGGACAATATAAACATGACATTTATAAAAATTTTATCCGGGCCACTTCAAAAAAAAAAAGGTTTTATTTATTTATTTTTAGTGTTTTAATAAAAATCTTTTTGTTGTGTGTGCTTTCTGACAAATTTCAAAATTAATTTTTACTTATGAACAATTAATGGTTGTTACCGTACAGTTATTACTATATAAATATGTCTATATATGTATGTACATGTGTAAGCGCAGGTAAATGTAGATCCCCACTCGCAGGACGGAAATTCGACTCACTTTCTGAGGCATCGTAAACAAAAAGAATTTATAACTATAGTACATGTCAGGGTCAGGTTTTAAACATGTGATATTAGAATCCACAAAAATTGGAAGTTGTTGTTTTGCGATGAGAAAGGAAATTGATTTACCATTATAAACATTTCTTTTAATATCTAAAATTCCTTACGAACCGTATGTTTTAATGGCTCGTATTTTAAGGGGGAGGGGGTAGGAACGGCTCGAGTATCTGTCTTAAAGATAGCTACTGCAGTGAGAATATGTGAGATATTTCATAATAACATTGTTAACAAATTATGTAATACAGCCCACTTTATTTTTCTCTTTGGACAATCACAGGGCAGAAGGTGGTTCTTACGTAACTGGTGAACATGGGGGCACTCACCTAGACGCTCCAAGCCATTTTGGTACTGGTGAGTCTAAATCATGTGTTTGGTACACTCTCAATCATGTGTTTGGTACAGTCTCAATCATGTGTTGGTACAGTCTAAATCATGAGTTTGGTACAGTCTCAATCATGTGTTTGGTAAAGTCTCAATCATGTGTTTGGCAAAGTCTCAATTTTGTGTTTGGTACAGTCTAAATCATGTGTTTGGTACAGTCTCAATCTTTTGTGTTTGATACAGTCTCAATCTTTTGTGATTGGTAATGTCTCAATCATGTGTTTGGTACAGTCTCAATCATGTGTTTGGCAAAAACTCAATCATGTGTTTGGTACAGTCTCAATCATGTGTTTGGCAAAGTCTCAATCATGTGTTTGGTACAGTCTAAATCTTGTGTTTGGTACAGTCTCAATCATTTGTGTTTGGTACAGTCTCAAAAATTTGTGTTTGGTACAATCTCAATCATTTGTGTTTGGTACAATCTCAATCATTTGTTTTTGGTACAGTCTCAATCATGTGTTTGGTACAGTTTCAATCATGTGTTAGGTACAGTCTCAATCTTTTGTGTTTGGTACAGTCTCAATCATGTGTTTGATACAGCCTCAATCATGTGTTTGGTACAGTCTCAATCATTTGTGTTTGGTACAGTCTCAATCTTGTGTGTTTTGAAAAGTCTCAATCACGTGTTTGGTACAGTCTCAATCTTTTGTGTTTGGTACAGTCTCAATCTTTTGTGTTTGCTAAAGTCTCAATCACGTGTTTGGTACAGTCTCAATCTTTTGTGTTTGGTAAAGTCTCAATCACTTGTTGGTACAGTCTCAATCTTTTGTGTTTGGTACAGTCTCAATCATGTGTTTGGTACAGGCTAATCAAGTGTTTGGTACAGTCTCAATCATGTGTTTAATACAGTCTCAATCATGTGTTTGGTACATTTTCAATCATTTGTGTTTGGTAAATTCTCAATCATGTGTTTGGTACAGGCTCAATCATGTGTTTGGTACAGGCTAATCATGTGTTTGGTACAGTCTCAATATTGTGCTTGGTACTGTCTCAATCATGTGTTTGGTTCAGTCTTAATCATGTGTTTGGTACAGTCTCAATCATGTGTTTAGTACAGTCTCAATCGTGTGTTTAATAAAGTCTCAATCTTGTGTTTGGTACAGTCTCAATCTTGTGTTTGATACAGTCTCAATCATTTGTATTTGTACAGTCTGAATCTTTTATGTTTGGTACAGTCTCAATCATTTGTGTTTGGTACATGCTCAATCATGTGTTTGGTACAGTCTCACTCATTTGTGTTTGGTACAGTCTCAATCATTTGCCTTTGGTACAGTCCCAATCATTTGTGTTTGGTACAGTCACAATCATTTGTGTTTAGTACAGTTTCAATCATGTGTTTGGTACAGTCTCAATCATTTGTGTTTGGTACAGTCTCAATCATTTGTGTTTGGTACAGTCTCAATCATGTGTTTGGTACAGTCTCAATTATGTGTTTGGTACAGTCTCAAAGATGTGTTTGGTACAGTCTCAATCATGTGTTTGTTACAGTTTCAATCTTTAGTGTTTGGTACAGTCTCAATTATGTGTTTGGTACAGTCTCAATCATGTGATTGGCAAAGTCTCAATCATGTGTTTGGTACAGTTTCAATCATGTGTTTGGTAGAGTCTCAATCATTTCTGTTTGGTACAGTCTCAATCATGTGTTTTACAAAGTCTCAATCATGTGTTTGGTACAGTCTCAATCATATGTTTGGTACAGTCTCAATCTTTTGTGTTTGGTACAGTCTCAATCTTGTGTGTTGGGTAAAGTCTCAATAACGTGTTTGGTACAGTCTCAGACTTTTGTGTTTGGTACTGTCTCAATTATGTCTTTGTTACATTTTCAATCATTTGTGTTTGGTAAATTCTCAATCATGTGTTTGGTACAGTCTCAATCATGTGTTTGGTACAGTCTCAATCATTTGTGTTTGGTAAAGTCTCAATCCTGTGTTTGGTACAGTCTCAATCATGTGTTTGGTACAGTCTCAATCTTGTGTTTGGTACAGGCTCAATCATGTGTTTGGTACAGGCTAATCATGATTTGGTACAGTCTCAATATTGTGTTTGGTACTGTCTCAATCATGTGTTTGGTTCAGTCTTAATCATGTGTTTGGTACAGTCTCAATCATGTGTTTGGTACAGTCTCAATCTTGTGTTTTATAAAGTCTCAATCTTGTGTTTTGTACAGTCTCAATCTTGTGTTTGATACAGTCTCAATCATTTGTATTTGTACAGTCTCAATCTTTTGTGTTTGGTACAGTCTCAATCATTTGTGTTTGGTACATGCTCAATCATGTGTTTGGTACAGTCTCAATCATTTGTTTTTGGTACAGTCTCAATCATGTGTTTGGAACAGTTTCAATCATGTGTTAGGTACAGTCTCAATCTTTTGTGTTTGGTACAGTCTTAATCATGTGTTTGGTACATTTTCAATCATGTGTTTGTTACAGTCTCAATCATTTGTGTTTGGTACAGTCTCAATATTGTGTGTTTTGAAAAGTCTTAATCACGTGTTTGGTACAGTCTCAAACTTTTGTGTTTGGTACAGTCTCAATCTTTTGTGTTTGCTAAAGTCTCAATCACTTGTTTGGTACAGTCTCAATCTTTTGTGTTTGGTACAGTCTCAATCTTTTGTGTTTGGTACAGTATCAATCATGTGTTTAATACAGTCTCAATCATCTGTTTGGTACAGTCTCAATCATGTGTTTGGTACATATTTAATCATTTGTGTTCTGTAAATTCTCAATCATGTGTTTGGTACAGTGTCACTCATGTGTTTGGTACAGTCTCAATCATGTGTTTGGTACAGTCTCAATCATTTGTGTTTGGTAAAGTCTCAATCCTGTGTTTACTAAAGTCTCAATCATGTGTTTGGTACAGTCTCAATCTTGTGTTTGGTAGAGGCTAAATCATGTGCTTGGTACACGCTAATCATATGTTTAGTACAGTCTCAATCATGTGTTTGGTACAGTCTCAAACATTTGTGTTTGGTAAAGTCTCAATCCTGTGTTTAGTACAGTCTCAATCATGTGTTTGGTACAGACTCAATCATCTGTTTGGTACAGTCTCAATCATGTGTTTGGTACATTTTCAATCATTTGTTTTTGGTAAATTCTCAATCATGTGTTTGGTACAGTCTCAATCATGTGTTTGGTACAGTCTCAATCTTGTGTTTGGTACAGGCTTAATCATGTGTTTGGTACAGGCTAATCATGTATTTGGTACAGTCTCAATATTGTGCTTGGTACTGTCTCAATCATGTGTTTGGTACAGTCTCAATCTTGTGTTTGGTACAGTCTCAATATTGTGTTTAATAAAGTCTCAATCTTGTGTTTGGTACAGTCTCAATCTTGTGTTTGATACAGTCTCAATCATTTGTATTTGTACAGTCTCAATCTTTTGTGTTTGGTACAGTCTTAATCATTTGTGTTTGGTACATGCTCAATCATGTGTTTGGTACAGTCTCACTCATTTGTGTTTGGTACAGTCTCGATAATTTGAGTTTGGTACAGTCAATATCATTGGTGTTTGGCACAGTTTCAATCATGTGTTTGGTACAGTCACAATCATTGGTGTTTGGTACAGTCTAAATCATTTGTGTTTGGTACAGTCTCAATCATTTGTGTTTGGTACAGTCCCAATCATTTGTGTTTGGTACAGTCACAATCATTTGTGTTTGGTACAGTCTCAATCATTTGTGTTTGGTACAGTCTCAATCATGTGTTTGGTACAGTCTCAATTATGTGTTTGGTACAGTCTCAAAGATGTCTTTGGTACAGTCTCAATCATGTGTTTGGTACAGCTTCAATCTTTAGTGTTTGGTACAGTCTCAATTATGTGTTTGGTACAGTCTCAATCATGTGATTGACAAAGTCTCAATCATGTGTTTGGTACAGTCGCAATCATGTGTTAGGTACAGTCTCAATCTTTTGTGTTTGGTACAGTCTCAATCATGTGTTTGGTACAGCCTCAATCATGTGTTTGGTACAGTCTCAATCATTTGTGTTTGGTACAGTCTCAATCTTGTGTGTTTGGTACAGTCTCAATCTTTTATGTTTGCTAAAGTCTCAATCAAGTGTTTGGTACAGTCTCAATCTTTTGTGTTTGGTACAGTCTCAATCTTTTGTGTTTGGTAAAGTCTCAATCACTTGTTTGGTAAAGTCTCAATCT
This sequence comes from Radix auricularia, assembly GCA_002072015.1. Lineage (NCBI taxonomy): Eukaryota > Metazoa > Mollusca > Gastropoda > Lymnaeidae > Radix > Radix auricularia. The sequence goes on from MUZC01000208.1 coordinate 85,481, forward strand.
TTTGTGTTTGGTACAGTCTCAATCATATGTTTGGTACAGGCTAATCATGTGTTTGGTACAGTCTCAATCATGTGTTTAATATAGTCTCAATCATGTGTTTGGTACAGTCTCAATCATGTGTTTGGTAAATTCTCAATCATGTGTTTGGTAAAGTCTCAATCCTGTGTTTGGTACAGTCTCAATCATGTGTTTGGTACAGTCTCAATCTTGTGTTTGGTACAGGCTCAATCATGTGTTTGGTACAGGCTAATCATGTATTTGGTACAGTCTCAATATTGTGCTTGTTACTGTCTCAATCATGAGTTTGGTTCAGTCTTAATCACGTGTTTGGTACAGTCTCAATCTTGTGTTTGGTACAGTCTCAATCTTGTGTTTGATAAAGTCTCAATCATTTGTATTTGTACAGTCTCAAGCTTTTGTGTTTGGTACAGTCTCAATCTTTTGTGTTTGGTACATGCTCAATCATGTGTTTGGTACAGTCTCACTCATTTGTGTTTGGTACAGTCTCAATCATTTGCGTTTGGTACAGTCAATATCATTGGTGTTTGGTACAGTTTCAATCATGTGTTTGATACAGTCACAATCATTGGTGTTTGGTACAGTTTCAATAATCTGTTTGGTACAGTCTCAATCATTTGTGTTTGGTACAGTCACAATCATTTGTGTTTGGTACAGTTTCAATCATGTGTTTGGTACATTCCTAATCATTTGTGTTTGGTACAGTCTCAATCATTTGTGTTTGGTACAGTCTCAGTCATGTGTTTGATACAGTCTCAATTATGTTTTTGGTACAGTCTCAAAGATGTCTTTGGTACAGTCTCAATCATGTGTTTGGTACAGTTTCAATCTTTAGTGTTTGGTACAGTATCAATCATGTAATTGGTACAGTCTCAATCATGTGTTTGTTACAGTTTCAATCATGTGTTTGGTAGAGTCTCAATCATTTGTGTTTCGTACAGTCTCAATCAAGTGTTTTACAAAGTCTCAATTATGTGTTTGGTAAAGTCTCAATCATATGTTTGGTACAGTCTCAATCTTTTGTGTTTAGAAAAGTCTCAATCACGTGTTTGGTACAGTCTCAATCTTTTGTGTTTGGTACAGCCTTAATCTTTTGTGTTTGTTACAGTCTCAATCTTTTGTGTTTGGTAAAGTCTCAATCACTTGTTTGGTACAGTCTCAATCTTTTGTGTTTGGTACAGTCTCAATCACTTGTTTGGTACAGTCTCAATCTTTTGTGTTTGGTAAAGTCTCAATCATTTGTTTGGTACAGCCTCAATCTTTTGTGTTTGGTACAGTCTCAATCATGTCTTTGGTACATTTTTAATCATTTGTGTTTAGTAAATTCTCAATCATGTGTTTGGTACAGTCTCAATCATTTCTGTTTGGTACACTCTAGATCATGTGTTTGGTACAGTCTCAATCTTGTGTTTGGTACAGGCTCAATCATGTGTTTGGTACAGGCTAATCATGTGTTTGGTACAGTCTCAATTGTGTGCTTGGTACAGTCTCAATCATGTGTTTGGTTCAGTCTCAATCATGTGTTTGGTACAATCTCAATCATGTGTTTGGTACCGTCTCAATCTTGTGTTTAATAAAGTCTCAATCTTGTGTTTGGCACATTCTCAATCTTGTGTTAGATACAGTCTCAATCATTTGTCTTTGGTACAGTCTCATTCTTTTGCGTTTGGTACAGTCTCAATTATTTGTGTTTGGTACATGCTCAATCATGTGTTTGGTACAGTCTCAATCAATTGCGTTTGGTTCAGTCACAATAATTGGTGTTTGGTACAGTTTCAATAATGTGTTTGGTACAGTCACAATCATTGGTGTTTGGTACAGTTTCAATCATCTGTTTGGTACAGTCTCAATCATTAGTGTTTGGTACAGTCCAAATCATTTGTGTTTGGTACAGTCTCAATCATTGGTGTTTGGTACAGTCTCAATCATGTTTTTGTTAACGTCTCAATCATTTGTGTTTGGTACAGTCTCAATCATGTGTTTGGTACAGTCTCAATCTATTGTGTTTGGTACAGTCTCAATTATGTGTTTGGTACAGTCTCAATCATTCATGCTTGCTACAGTCTCAATCATGTGTTTGGTACAGTATTAATAATTTATGTTTTGTACAGTCTCAATCATTTGTGTTTGGTACGGTCTCAATTATGTTTTTGGTTCTATCTCAATCATATGTTTGGTACAGTCTTAATCTTTTGTGTTTGGAACAGTCTCAATCATATATTTCGTACAGTCTTAATCATTTGTGTTTAGTACAGGCTCAATTTTTTGTGTTTGGTACAGTCTCAATCATATGTTTGGTACAGTCTCATTCTTTTGTGTTTGGTACAGACTCAACCTGTTGTGTTTGGTACAGTCTCAATCATGTGTTTGGTACAGTCTCAATCATATGTTTGGTACAGTCTTAATCATTTGTGTTTGGTACAGTCTCAATCTGTTGTGTTTTGTACAGTCTCAATCATGTGTTTGGTACAGTCTAAATCATTTGTGTTTGGTACAGTCTCAATCATGTGTTTGATGCAGTCTCAATCATTTGTGTTTGGTACAGTCCCAATCATTGTGTTTGGTACAGTCTCAATCATTTGTGTTTTCTACAGTCTCAATCATTGGTGTTTAGTACAGTCTCAATCATTAGTGTTTGGTTCTGTCTCAATCATGCGTTTGGTACAGTCTCAATCATGTGTTTGGTACAGTCTAAACCATTTGTGTTTGGTACAGTCTCAATCATGTGTTGGTACAGTCTCAATCATGTGTTGGTGCAGTCTCAATCATGTATTTGGTACAGTCTTAATCGTTTGTTTTTGGTACAGTCTAAATCGTTAGTGTTTGGTACAGTCTCAATCATTTGTGTTTGGTACAGTCTAAATCGTTAGTGTTTGGTACAGTCTCAATCATTTGTGTTTGGTACAGTCTAAATCATGTGTTTGGTACAGTCTCAATCATGTGTTTGGTACAGTCTAAATCGTTAGTGTTTGGTACAGTCTCAATCATGTGTTTGGTACAGTCTCAATCATGTGTTTGGTACAGTCTCAATCATGTGTTTGGTAAAGTCTCAATCATGTGTTTGGTATATTTTCAATCATGTTTTTGTTAATGTCTTAATCATTTGTGTTTGGTACCGTCTCAATCATGTGTTTGGTACAGTCTCAATCTATTATGTTTGGTACAGTCTCAATCATGTGTTTGGTACAGTCTCAATCATTCGTTCTTGCTACAGTCTCAATCATGTGTTTGGTACAGTATTAATCATTTATGTTTGGTACAGTCTCAATCATTTGTGTTTGGTACAGTCTCAATTGTGTTTTTGGTACAGTCTCAATCATATGTTTGGTACAGTTTTAATCATTTGTGTTAAGTACAGGCTGAATCTTTTGTGTTTGGTATAGTCTCAATCATATGTTTAGTACAGTCTTATTCATTTGTGTTTGGTACAGTCTCAATCTGTTGTGTTTGGTACATTCTCAATCATGTGTTTGGTACAGTCTAAATCATGTGTTTGGTACAGTCTCAATCATGTGTTTGGTACAGTCTCAATCATGTGTTTGGTACAGTCTCAATCGTGTGTTTGGTAAAGTCTCAATCATGTGTTTGGTATATTTTCAATCATGTTTTTGTTAATGTCTTAATCATTTGTGTTTGGTACCGTCTCAATCATGTGTTTGGTACAGTCTCAATCTATTATGTTTGGTACAGTCTCAATCATGTGTTTGGTACAGTCTCAATCATTCGTTCTTGCTACAGTCTCAATCATGTGTTTGGTACAGTATTAATCATTCATGTTTGGTACAGTCTCAATCATTTGTGTTTGGTACAGTCTCAATTGTGTTTTTGGTACAGTCTCAATCATATGTTTGGTACAGTTTTAATCATTTGTGTTAAGTACAGGCTGAATCTTTTGTGTTTGGTATAATCTCAATCATATGTTTAGTACAGTCTTATTCATTTGTGTTTGGTACAGTCTCAATCTGTTGTGTTTGGTACATTCTCAATCATGTGTTTGGTACAGTCTCAATCATTTGTGTTTGGTAAAGTCTCAATCTGTTGTGTTTTGTACAGTCTCATCATGTGTTTAGTACAGTCTCAATCATTTGTGTTTGGTACAGTCTCATTCATGTGTTTGATGCAGTCTCAACCATTTCTGTTTGGTACAGTCCCAATCATTGTGTTTGGTACAGTCTCAATCATTTGTGTTTTCTACAATCTAAATCGTTAGTGTTTGGTACAGTCTCAATCATTTGTGTTTGGTACAGTCCCAATCATTGTGTTTGGTACAGTCTCAATCATTTGTGTTTTCTACAGTCTCAATCATTGGTGTTTGGTACAGTCTCAATCATTAGTGTTCGGTACTGTCTCAATCATGTGTTTGGTACAGTCTCAATCATGTGTTTTGTACAGTCTCAACTATTTGTGTTTGGTACAGTCTCAGTCATGTTTTTGGTACAGCCTCAATCATGTGTTAGGTACAGACTCAATCATTTGCGTTTGGTACAGTCTTAATCATGTTTTTGGTACAGTCTCAATCTTTTGTGTTTGGTACAGTCTCAATCTTTTGTGTTGGGTAAAGTCTCAATCACGTGTTTGTTACAGTCTCAATCTTGTGTGTTTGGTACAGTCTCAATCTTTTTTGTTTGGTAAAGTCTCAATCACTTGTTTAGTACAGTCTCAATCTTTTGTGTTTGGTACAGTCTCAATTGTCTTTGGTACATTTTCAATCATTTGTGTTTGGTAAATTCTCAATCATGTGTTTGGTACAGTCTCAATCATGTGTTTGGTACAGTCTCAATCATGTGTTTGGAACAGTCTCAATCATTTGTGTTTGGTACAGTCTCAATCTTGTGTTTGGTACAGTCTCAATCATGATAGAGTCCACATGGAAAATAGACTCATAAAACGATTTGGTACGTTGGCTCCATATGGAATTAACCAAATCCACAATTTTACCTGACTGCAAAATCGTTTTCCCGTTGTGGTTTTCACTGTTACTTTAGATACTTCAACTTCCTCCTTTTTCTTATATTCTATGTCCGTGTTTGTTTTTGTCTTTCATTTCTTTTCATTTTATCACATATACTTTAATATGTTTTAATTTTAATATATATGTAAGTACACGTTATTGTTTTTGTACTCATGAAGGCATGAGCCGAAACGTCTACCATTAATTGTATTAGTTGATAATAAAGCTTTAATTTATTGTTTCCTTACACAAATAGTCTGTGTAATTTGTTGTTTTTTTAAATAAAAAAGCTTTATGCAATCCTATTCTGTATGATATTTTAATCTCAATCATGTGTTTGGTACAGCCTCAATCTTGTGTTTGGTACAGGCTCAATCATGTGTTTGGTACAGGCTAATCACGTGTTTGGTACAGTCTCAATTTTGTGTTTGGTACAGTCTTAATCATGTGTTTGGTTCAGTCTCAATCCTTTGTGTTTGGTACAGCATCAATCATGTGTTTGGTACAGTCTCAATCATGTGTTTTGTAAAGTCTTAATCATGTGTTTGGTACAGTCTCAATCATGTGTTTGGTTCAGTCTCAATCATTTGTGTTTGGTACAGCATCAATCATGTGTTTGGTACAGTCTCAATCATGTGTTTGGTACAGTCTAAATCATTTGTGTTTGGTAAAGTCTCAATCACGTGTTTGGTACAGTCTCAATCTTTTGTGTTTGGTACAGTCTCAATCATGTCTTTTGTACATTTTCAATCATTTGTGTTTGGTAAATTCTCAATAATGTGTTTGGTACAGTCTCAATCATGTGTTTGGTACAGTCTCAATCATTTGTGTTTAGTACAGTCTCAATCATTTGTGTTTGGTACAGTCTCATTCATGTGTTTGATGCAGTCTCAACCATTTGTGTTTGGTACAGTCCCAATCATTGTGTTTGGTACAGTCTCAATCATTTGTGTTTTCTACAATCTAAATCGTTAGTGTTTGGTACAGTCTCAATCATTTGTGTTTTCTACAGTCTCAATCATTGGTGTTTGGTACAGTCTCAATCATTAGTGTTTGGTACTGTCTCAATCATGTGTTTGGTACAGTCTCAATCATGTGTTTTGTACAGTCTCAACCATTTGTGTTTGGTACAGTCTCAGTCATGTTTTTGGTACAGCCTCAATCATGTGTTAGGTACAGACTCAATCATTTGCGTTTGGTAAAGTCTTAATCCTGTTTTTGGTACAGTCTCAATCTTTTGTGTTTGGTACAGTCTCAATCTTTTGTGTTGGGTAAAGTCTCAATCACGTGTTTGGTACAGTCTCAATCTTTTTTGTTTGGTAAAGTCTCAATCACTTGTTTAGTACAGTCTCAATCTTTTGTGTTTGGTACAGTCTCAATTGTCTTTGGTACATTTTCAATCATTTGTGTTTGGTAAATTCTCAATCATGTGTTTGGTACAGCCTCAATCTTGTGTTTGGTACAGGCTCAATCATGTGTTTGGTACAGGCTAATCACGTGTTTGGTACAGTCTTAATTTTGTGCTTGGTACAGTCTTAATCATGTGTTTGGTTCAGTCTCAATCCTTTGTGTTTGGTACAGCATCAATCATGTGTTTGGTACAGTCTCAATCATGTGTTTTGTAAAGTCTGAATCATGTGTTTGGTACAGACTCAATCGTTTGCGTTTGGTACAGTCTTAATCATGTGTTTGGTACAGTCTCAATCATGTGTTTGGTTCAGTCTCAATCATTTGTGTTTGGTACAGCATCAATCATGTGTTTGGTACAGTCTCAATCATGTGTTTGGTACAGTCTAAATCATTTGTGTTTGGTAAAGTCTCAATCACGTGTTTGGTACAGTCTCAATCTTTTGTGTTTGGTACAGTCTCAATCATTTCTTTTGTACATTTTCAATCATTTGTGTTTGGTAAATTCTCAATCATGTGTTTGGTACAGTCTCAATCATGTGTTTGGTACAGTCTCAATCATTTGTGTTTGGTACAGTCTCAATCTTGTGTTTGGTACAGTCTCAATCATGTGTTTGGTACAGCCTCAATCTTGTGTTTGGTGCAGGCTCAATCATGTGTTTGGTAAAGGCTAATCATGTGTTTGGTACAGTCTCAGTTTTGTTCTTGGTACAGTCTCAATCATGTGTTTGGTTCAGTCTCAATCATTTGTGTTTGGTACAGCCTCAATCATGTGTTTGGTACAGTCTCAATCATATGTTTGGTACAGTCTTAATCATATGTTTGGTACAGTCTTAATCATTTGTGTTTGGTACAGTCTCAATCTGTTGTGTTTTGTACAGTCTCAATCATATGTTTGGTACAGTCTTAATCATTTGTGTTTGGTACAGTCTCAATCATTTGTGTTTGGTACAGTCTCAATCATGTGTTTGGTACAGTCTTAATCATATGTTTGGTACAGTCTTAATCATTTGTGTTTGGTACAGTCTCAATCTGTTGTGTTTTGTACAGTCTCAATCATGTGTTTGGTACAGTCTCAAAGATTTGTGTTTGGTACAGTCTCAATCATGTGTTTGATACAGTCCTAATCTTTGTGTTTGGTACAGTCTCAATCATGTGTCTGGTACAGTCTCAATCTTGTGTTTGATACAGTCTCAATCATTTGTGTTTGGTACAGTCTCAATAATTTGTGTTTGGTACAGTCTCAATCATTTGTGTTTGGTACAGCATCAATCATGTGTTAGGTACAGTCTCAATCATGTGTGTTTTGTACAGTCTCAATCATGTGTTTGATACAATCCCAATCATTGTGTTTGGTACAGTCTCAATCATTTTGTGTTTTCTACAGTCTCAATCATTGGTGTTTGGTACAGTCTCAATTATGTGTTTGGTACAGTCTCAATCATGTGTTTGGTACAGTCTAAATCATGTGTTTGGTACAGTCTCAACCATTTGTGTTTGGTTCAGTCTCAATCATGTGTTTGGTACAGTCTCAATCATGTGTTTGGTTCAGTCTCAATCATTTGTGTTTGGTACATCATCAATTATGTGTTTGGTACAGTCTCAATCATGTGTTTTGTAAAGTCTGAATCATGTGTTTGGTACAGACTCAATCGTTTGCGTTTGGTACAGTTTTAATCATGTTTATGGTACAGTCTCAAACTTTTGTGTTTGGTACAGTCTAAATCATTTGTGTTTGGTAAAGTCTCAATCACGTGTTTGGTACAGTCTCAATCTTGTGTGTTTGGTACAGTCTCAATCTTTTGTGTTTGGTAAAGTCTCAATCACTTGTTTGGTGCAGTCTCAATCTTTTGTGTTTGGTACAGTCTCAATCATGTCTTTGGTACATTTTCAATCATTTGTGTTTGGTAAATTCTCAATCATGTGTTTTGTACAGTCTCAATCATGTGTTTGGTACAGTCTCAATCATTTGTGTTTGGTACAGTCTCAATCATGTGTTTGGTACAGCCTCAATCTTGTGTTTGGTGCAGGCTCAATCATGTGTTTGGTAAAGGCTAATCATGTGTTTGGTACAGTCTCAGTTTTGTTCTTGGTACAGTCTCAATCATGTGTTTGGTTCAGTTTCAATCATTTGTGTTTGGTACAGCCTCAATCATGTGTTTGGTACAGTCTCAATCATGTGTTTGGTACAGTCTTAATCATATGTTTGGTACAGTCTTAATCATTTGTGTTTGGTACAGTTTCAATCTGTTGTGTTTTGTACTGTCTCAATCATATGTTTGGTACAGTCTTAATCATTTGTGTTTGGTACAGTCTCAATCATGTGTTTGGTACAGTCGTAATCATATGTTTGGTACAGTCTTAATCATTTGTGTTTGGTACAGTCTCAATCTGTTGTGTTTAGTACAGTCTCAATCATATGTTTGGTACAGTATTAATCATTTGTGTTTGGTACAGTCTCTATCTGGTTTGTTTTGTACAGTCTCAATCATGTGTTTGGTACAGTCCCAATCTTTGTGTTTGGTACAGTCTCAATCATGTGTCTGGTACAGTCTCAATCATGTGTTTGTTACAATCTCAATCTTGTGTTTGATACAGTCTAAATCATTTGTGTTTGGTACAGTCTCAATAATTTGTGTTTGGTACAGTCTCAATCATTTGTGTTTGGTACAGCATCAATCATGTGTTTGGTACAGTCTCAATCATGTGTGTTTTGTACAGTCTCAATCATTTCTTTGATACAATCCCAATCATTGTGTTTGGTACTGTCATGTATTACGAATTGAATTACATCTATTCTAATTTGTATTGGCTTGTCTAGGGGAACGTGACAATAGAAAAAGCCGTTGTGTCACTATCTTAAGTCTGAATTTAACCACAGACTTACAATGAATAACACAAGAAATCGGAAAGTAAAATATTAACTGAATGTTTAATAAAATATAAATCAAATAGTACTTTTAAAGGAATCACATTAAGTTACAAGCAACAAAAAAACACAAACATCTACTCAATACAGAATTGAGAGGTTGACTAAACCCTTTTACAAAAATGGCATGTAAAAATATTACACTTCAAGAGTTTTAAAAGATAACTACAATTACCAGCAAGGCCTTGAAAAGGAAAAATCTCAAATTACACTAACGATACCACGCAGGGGTCACGCACAGTCTCCGCGATACTGTCTCTCGGCTGTCTCCGTATGTCTTCTCCGCCTCAACGTTATACGGGCGGTCTTTTTATAGTCCACCGCGCGTCGAGCTCAAGACAACTCTAGTAGTTTCTCGAATACTATTCGAGAACAGGACAAGTCAACAACAACAAGACAGGGCTAGAACCTTCTCTAAAGAGACGGAACAAGAAAACCTCATATTTTTGACCAGATGAAAACACACAGGTCAAGGACCGGTCACACGGTCTGTGTGGCTTGAACTCGCCGCCGCTCACAAACAAACTCACTACACAAAAGGGGCAGACAACCTCGGGAATCCTCCACCCGTCTCTCGACCGCAACAGGTCAAGGGAAAACAACAA
>MUZC01000208.1:100776-113225 GCA_002072015.1 Radix auricularia
CCTCAACGTTATACGGGCGGTCTTTTTATAGTCCATCGCGCGTCGAGCTCAAGACAAGTCTAGTAGTTTCTCGAATACTATTCGAGAACAGGACAAGTCAACAACAACAAGACAGGGCTAGAACCTTCTCTAAAGAGACGGAACAAGAAAACCTCATATTTTTGACCAGATGAAAACACACAGGTCAAGGACCGGTCACACGGTCCGTGTGGCTTGAACTCGCCGCCGCTCATAAACAAAACTCATTACACAAAAGGGGCAGACAACCTCGGGAATTTTCTACCCGTCTCTCGACCGCAACAGGTCAAGGGAAAACAACAACAAAATAGGTTACAATGCCTAGATACGTAACAGGTACAGTCTCAATCATTTGTGTTTTCTAAAGTCTCAATCATTGGTGTTTGGTACAGTATCAATCATGTGTTTGGTACGGTCTCAATCATGTGTTTGGTACAGTCTAAATCATGTGTTTGGTACAGTCTCAACCATTTGTGTTTGGTTCAGTCTCAATTATGTGTTTGGTACAGTCTCAATCATGTGTTTGGTACAGTCTCAATCATTTGTGTTTGGTACAGTCTAAATCGTTAGTGTTTGGTACAATCTCAATCATTTGTGTTTGGTACAGTCTCAATCATGTTTTTGCAGTCTCAATCATGTGTTTGGTACAGTCTCAATCATTATTGTTTGGTATGTCTCAATCATGTTTTTGGTACAATCTCAATCATGTGTTTGGTACAGTCTCAATCATTTGTGTTTGGTACAGTCTTAATCATGTTTTTGGTACAGTCTCAATCATGTGTTTGGTACAGTTTATATAGCTTTTAAAATAATATATTGAGACTTAATAACTCTTAGTATACATGTCAATCATTGAATATGTGACTAAAATTTCTGCACAATGTCATGTTCAAATATTGAACATAAATCCAGGCGGCCAGAAGTTGGATGAAATTCCCCTTGAGAGCACTATAGCTGATGGCGTCATGATCAACTGCTCTGTGGAGGCCCAAGCGGACAGAAATTACCAAGTGACGTTACAAAAGGTAAAACGTTGTTTGGTGCTGTGTCGTCGTTGTTTCTTAGTTCTGAACATTAAGAAGATTTGATACAGTGATTGAATGAATAGTTTATCTTTGTGGTTGAATTTTAATATTGAAAAAAATATATATCTTCTCCTTTTCTTGTCTAATTCATGTCTCATACTACAGACTTGAAACATGACAAATCCTTAGTCTAAAGTTTAAAATATTTAACTCAATTTTTGGGCCCAAATGATGAATTACAATGGTGGAAACTTAATGAACCCTGATATCTGATAATGTCATTCCTTGCCAAGACTAAACCATTTAAAAGTGTATGCCCTAATTAAAATAAATATGGGCATTATGTCCGATAATATATTACACTCACATAGCTTATCATAATGTGTGTTTCTCCCCCCCCCCCCAACCCTCACCACTTTAAAAAATGGAATAATCACAGATTCTCGACTGGGAGAAGGAACATGGGGAAATCCCGATGGATGCTGCGGTTATTTTTAACTTTGACTGGTCTAAACGATTTAACAATAGAACTCTCTACGTCAACACAGAACTGCTAGACATCACGTAAGTCACGTATCAATTGGCATGTTAGATGTTCTTTTGAAATTAGAACAATAAAGAACACATAATTTTGTGAGGAATTTAGGGCGGTTAGGGCGCTGCGTAGGTTTGGCCTTTGAGGTGCCGCTGGACTAACGGGCGAGTCCAGACGACCAGAGGTGCGAACTTGGGAATCAAAGGACGAACGAGGCTTTGTAGACGGGAGCTGAACACGCGAGCTAATAATCTAGCCAAGGTGTCAGGTATGGCAGACCGAGATACTCGGCCGTAAGTTAGGTGAAAGGAGCCGGCATGGAGAGCGGGTCAGAGACGAGGAAGGGGGGATTACTGACCATTACGTCAAACCAACCCACTCCGTCTTACCTAGGGGTGGTACAAGATGATTGACAGTTGACTTTCCGACGGTTGGGGGTTGGGAATCTGGGGGCGGAGCCTGGAATGGACTAACGCTCGGACTGAGACTGACTGAGACACACACGGATAGAGAGACACGCAGGGAGAGACAAGGGGTTAGGAAGTAGAATGTGGAGGTAGATAGACGCATGTGTTAGAGAGATGTACGAATAATGAATGTACAGAAGTTAAGTGATTAAAAGTAATGAAGTGTACATTCTGCCTTGGTGTTCAGTGTTTTAAGAATAATTAACCAAGTGTGTGAAGAGCAGAATAACAGTGAGAGTAGATAAGGATAGATAATCATAGAACAACCAAGGGATCTTCACAAAATGGTGGCAGCGGTTTGGATATAACCTTGCAGCGTCTCCCAGGAGAAGTAAGCCTTGAAAATCTTCAAAGCAATTGGTAGCCTTTCTTCTACTGGCATGCCAGGTTATAGATCAACTAGGAGAACAACGATGCCGACACCATATCGTCCTAACCCACCAACCTACAACGGGAGTTCTAACTGGCACGCGTTTATTTGCACATTTGAAATCGTTGCAAAAATACACAAGTGGAGCGAAGAGGACAAATGCATGTATCTACAAACTTCAGCAACTGGGCCAGTTCAGGACTATATCCACTGTAATCTAAAGGAAGAGGAGAAGAACACTTATGAGAAATTAAAAGAGGCCCTATTCCGTAGATTTAAGAACCACAGGACACCGGCATTCTTCCAAAATTTATTGGAAAACCGAATGCTACTCGAAACCGAAACGACGGTGGAGTACGCTTCCGCCATCACCAGCTTAGTCAAACAAAGTTTTCCAACGGCGGATCAACCAACTCTTGATGCCATCGGATTCAAACAATTTCTCCGGGGACTCCCCGATCAGGCGATGGTATCACAAATAGGCCTAATGCCTGAACCTCAAACGGTGGAAAAGGCCCGAGTAGCCCTTGACCAACTCTTAAACCTAAGGGACAATATAAGTAAGCCAGGACAAAAGGTTGCTGCAGTAGCCACTGACCAACTGGCTAGAGAAATCAGTGGCCTGAGGGAGGATCTGAGATTTTTCGTCGCCACTCAGAGACAGTCAACACATCCTTCGTCACGGGAACCACGGAGAGCACCTACGGGTGTGATAGGATCGGTCACATTGCCCGTAATTGTGCTACCGAGGAACGTGGGGGAACAACTCCTAGACTACTTCAGCTGAATCGTATTTCAGTGATGGAAAATAATGTTAATTCACGTGCAGTTTATTTTCCAGTTAAAGTTTGTGGTGATAGAATGGAATTTCTGATGGATACAGGAGCTGCAGTAACTGTTTTATCGGGAAAACGATTTTTCGTGATCCCACGTAAGCAGCGCCCTCAAATTCACAAATTGGACCCAGTGAACTTACAGACCGCAAATGGAGCACCTCTCAAGCTTTATGGGGTGAGTAAGTTAAAATTAAAGATTGGTAACAATGTGTATCCTTGGACCGTGTACGTTGCTGAGATAGCGTAGGACGGATACATTGGTTTTGACTTTTTGTGCAAATATAACTTTGCCTTTTCAGTCAGCAAGGGCCTGACATTGGGTAACAACAAGGTTCAAATTGTGCATAAAGGAAAAATAATAAGTTGTGAACCGTATAAGATGAACTCCCATGCTAGTGTTTCTAATGGGGTCAAAAATATTCCGTTACCAGTGTCTCCCCGCCTGTGAGTGAATGCAGTGAAGGTGAATAATAGGCAGCGTTCAAGTCAAATTCAGGAGGCTAGGGTTACTCGCGGCCAGAGTTGCCCTATTGTTCCATCGCTCTGCCCCTTACCGGTATCCAGGTTAAGGAATGTGAATGATACGTCCGTCAAGAGGTGTGGTCAATTCAAACCTCTCGCTAGAGTCGAGACAAAGGCGACAATTCGACAGGAGCGGGAGGAAGGTGTCATCACGACAAGAGCAGCAACTCGCTCGTTTAAGGTCGGTGACAAAATTCAATTGTCCGACTCCGTCAACCAAGCGTGTTGGGATAACAGAAATCATCGTAATCAGTTCGTTATCACCAGGAAATTCAATGATAACTTGTTCGAAATAAGACGAGAAGGGCAGACAATGAAAATCATTCATCTTGAGGGATATGCCAGTATAAAACACGATGACACTTATCCGCCAAAGTTGAAGATTATGAACTATTCTTGTGATAGACGACAGACGAGGAGAGTGTGCTAAAATCTAGATTATTCAAATGAACACTGAAATTACACTATCTGAAATATTGAGATAACTATTTTGGTTAGTCATTTAATGCTATCACTTGAATTTTAGGAATGGTGAATTTCTGAAATATGTTTTGCTATCTTATGCTATTGTTTGATTTTGGATGATGATTTGACATTGTGTTTTGTTTTTGTAATGCTGTTACACGAACAAGGTTGATGTATTGAATTGTTGTGCTTGGTTTGTCTCATGATATGATTTTGTGACATATTGATAAAATGACTATGTTTAGGTTATGCTTTTAGCCCACTATGAGTATTTTTGCTTTGCTTTTTTTATGCTATTAATTGATCATGATTATTACATGTATGTGGGTATTTTTATCGTCAGATGCAATTATCTGACTGTCCCAATAGTTCTGTAGATATATGTACGTAGTTGATGACTTGGAAATGTTTTGAGAAATTTATGAAAGTTTATTTTTTTATGTGTCTCAGTCTCATGCATAATTTGGATGCATTTTGAAAAGAGTACGAAGTTTATCCATAATATTTTTTACAAGTCATTTTTGTCGAATTTTCCCTGCTTATGTTTTACATGGTTGCTCCCATGATGTTGATAACTTGACCAGGTGACATGGACTTGACTGACACACGTTAGTGGGATGAGACGGTACAGATGGGTAGAGATGGAGCGATGTAGGATGGTGAGCGCAAGTTGTGTTGTCGGGAAACACAATAGCCTCTCTGTGTATTTGTTTTGACATGTTGCCAGAGGGTCCTAGTCACTAGAAGCCAATTTAAAACAAACATACACCGAGAGGGCTCTTTAATGTCGAGGGCGACATAAATTTTGTAAGTAGGGGGACTGTGTGAGGAATTTAGGGCGGTTAGGGCGCTGCGTAGGTTTGGCCTTTGAGGTGCCGCTGGACTAACGGGCGAGTCCAGACGACCAGAGGTGCGAACTTGGGAATCAAAGGATGAACGAGGCTTTGTAGACGGGAGAAGACCACGAGGGCAAATAATCTATCCCAGGTGTCAGGTATGGCAGACCGAGATACTCGGCCGTAAGTTAGATGAAAGGAGCCGACATGGAGAGCGGGTCAGAGACGAGGAAGGGGGGATTACTGACCATTACGTCAAACCAACCCACTCCGTCTTACCTAGGGGTGGTACAAGATGATTGACAGTTGACTTTCCGACGGTTGGGGGTTGGGAATCTGGGGGCGGAGCCTGGAATGGACTAACGCTCGGACTGAGACTGACTGAGACACACACAGATAGAGAGACACGCAGGGAGAGACAAGGGGTTAGGAAGTAGAATGTGGAGGTAGATAGACACATGTGTTAGAGAGATGTACGAATAATGAATGTACAGAATTTAAGTGATTAAAAGTAATGAAGTGTACATTCTGCCTTGGTGTTCAGTGTTTTAAGAATAATTAACCAAGTGTGTGAAGAGCAGAATAACAGTGAGAGTAGATAAGGATAGATAATCATAGAACAACCAAGGGATCTTCACAATATCCCTATCATTGATTCTTTTGTTTTCGGAATTTGGATTAGGGGCCGTCCATAAAGTACGTCATGCTTCAAGGGGGGAGGGGTGTAAGAAAGTTTGACAGTTTGTGACGGGGAGGGGGGTCAGGCCAAGTGTGACATCTTATTTTTATATTTTTAAAATTTTATTTCTAATTTAATTTTTTTAAGTTTGGAAATAATTTTGAAAAATTTTGAGAAACACTTCAATTACTTTTTATGCCAGAACAGCATGAAATGCGTATCTTTTCAATGTTTTGTTCACAATTCCTCATGCTAGTTAGGAGCGCTAGTTTACTGTTGCGAAGAATTGTTTTATGTGTAGCTATACCAAAAGTCTTATTTCTTTGTTGTCTGCTGCATAATTATATCACTGATCAAGACATTTAGAATTTGTATTATAACACTAAATATTTAGTATTCAGAGGTAATATTTGTATAATGTAATCATTATTGTCATAAACTTAAAAACTATGGATGAACACTTCACTTCACCATGTCTAGTGAATATTTTTAAAATTAAACATAATTTACAGGCCCACGATAAACATTCTTCGGCTCTAGACACTCTCCCGATGCCTCTTAAATTTGTGTATACAAAAAAGTTCACATTAGCATAAGTCCACTAGTTGTGGTTCATACTCGACAAGTAAATGAGTAAAGTTTTAAGATTATCAAATTAAAAATAGTATAATATATTTGTCTCATTTTAAGTTGTTGTTTTTTCAATTGTGAAGATAAAAACTATTTCCTCTGTTTTATGCAGCAAACTTTCATTCCCCACGGTGAGTAAAGAAGCTGGAGAATTTCTTTTCAAGGAGCGTAAAACTAAGATCCTGGGACTTGACACCATGAGCCCCGATCCCTTGGCTGAGAATGGGGAGCAGGCCAAAGACATGCCACTCCACAATCTCTTTCTGCCAAACAATCGACTCATCGTGGAGAACCTCAAGTCCACTGAGCTTCTGCCCCCCAGGGGCTTCCGGTTTCATACCTCCCCTGTCAAATTCGTGGGTGGGTCGGGCACCCCCGTGAGGGCCTACGCCATGACGTATGATGGTCCGATGGGTGGGGTAGCTGTAGGTGGTGGGCCCCTAACTACTAGATGGATGGCGTTAAGTGTCGTGATGATGTTTGTGTATTTATTGACATAAAAGTTCAATGTTTTCTAGGTAAGCCTCGTCTTCATGTACCGGTATCTAGTTTTAAAATTCGGTAGTATTACCTGTAAGAGATAATTCTTAATAGTAAGGCAAATTGCAAATTATTAAATTTGTCGTTTAACAATTTTATTGTTAAGAAAACTATTTTCGGTAAGTATTCAAATTGACAAGTGTAATATTAGTTAAACTATTAAACACAGGAACACGATATGATATGGAAAAGAAAAACTAGAAAATTAAAGTAATACATAATAGGCACTTAATTCTAACTTAGAATAGAATACAAAGTTAATCAAATAGAGATAGGGACATAAAAATTTTCTTAATCTAACCCTTACCCGTAAAGAGACACAAACACACACACAAATTATTTTTCTTCCAACCAAAAATAGGAATTGAAATAATTTGCCTGATTAATTAAGGAAAAACCAACACAATAACAACGATATTTACTCCATCAAATTTCTAGGTTAACCTGCTTTATTTATTTAGCGCAAAACATTTACATGTAGATCTAATTCATTTTTTAAATTTAAATTATTATATAATTAAAAGGCAAAAGTGGTTAAAATATGTTTTTAAAAAATAAATTACATTAAAAAATTAATTTTGTAGTCGTTACTTTCTTTCATATGTAATTGATGAGTACATCGTATGTTAAATATATTTTGTTTAAGGTTATGATCAAGTTTGTTTATTTTTATTTTTTTCTGTGTTTTTTTTAAAGTCAGTAATAAAAATAATATTGTAGTCAATATTAAAAAATATAAATAAGAATATACAATTTTTAAAATGTACTAATAAAATCGAAACATGGACTATGGCCTAATATGGTCATTTGATATTGAACAACAAATCCTCCTTTTTTAATAATATCTAGACTATGTCTTTTTCTCTTTACTTTTTCTTCTTTCTGAATTTGTTTGAAAGCAGCTTCACTTAGTTTTCTCATTGTATTAATCTCACCATCCCTAATATTCTATGTCAGTCTCATAATGCTTTTTCTTTATTTATTATAGTGATTTTTTTTCTGGGATGTGTCATTTAATTTAAAAAATTTAAAAATAACATTCTTAGCGCTTTTGATTAAAGCATATGAGGTAATGAACATTTCTAGAAAAAAAAAGAGTTTAATAAATAGTCAAGCATATTCATATTTTATATATTCAATGTCATAGGTCTAAACTAGAACAAATTCATTACTTGCGAATATTCAAAACTGACAAGATTAACAGTTTTCTTTTTTCCCGTCCAGAATTCGAGCATGAAATGGGTTGGCTGAAGAAACCAGGAAAGCCAACACTTTATTGTCATTAAAAAAAACTCTAATAAGAATGCACGACTAAACAAAAACCAAATATATGCGTAAGACGCAATAATCTTCTGTACAGAAGGAGCGTCTGTAACAGATAAGATAAGATTAATCAACTTCAAGAACTAAAAAAAGGAACAATCATGATTTATGCTCTTTTGCTTAATATCCACGTAATGAAAGAATGCTAGAAACTGTAAACTAAACATCTCTGTTGTTTGAGATTCACTTGTTTAGTAATATATGGACTGATCCACTTCTCAAGTAATATATGGACTGATCCACTTCTCAAGTAATATATGGACTGATCCACTTCTCAAGTAATATATGGACTGATGCACTTCTCAAGTAATATATGGACTGATCCACTTCTCAAGTAATATATGGACTGATCCACTTCTCAAGTAATATATGGACTGATCCACTTCTTTATCTTATCTTAGATATACAGACACTCCTTCTATGCAGAAGATAATTGCGTCCACAGACCATGACAGATGATCTGTTGGTAAGTCATGCATCGGTAACAGGTCACGGCTTTGAAGGTGCCACGGCTTTGAAGGTTCCACGCCTTACACAGCCGCCTAACCCTTGTTAGTTAGGTACCCATTTGGAGCTGGGTGACACAGGGACTGCTTAGGCCACAGGAGCAAATCCTTGCCTTCGCATGGATTCGAACACGTGACCATCGATGGTGTGGGGTGGGGGTTGGGGAATAGCCATAAAAGTTAGAAAGCTTGATAGAAGGGAGGGGTGGAGTGTGATGTTTCATATGGAAGAAGAAAGGAGTATGTGGCGAGAAAGCTGTATATATTGTTTGGCAAGTCGTCTAGGGGTGTAATATTTTAAGTGATCCCCTCTCGCCTACACGCACATACTATGGTGATCTCTCGTAAATGACAATCAACAAACTTAAGGGTGAAATGTAGCAATAATTTATTATACATTATTTACAGTAACGGAAACTAGTTCCGGTTTGGCCTAATTTCATCATCATTAGGCCTGAGCAAATTATAATAGTGATTATAGGGTAATACTCCAATTCAAGGTCGTCGCTCCCCGCTCCGTGGGGCGATTGTTTCTGCACGTTTCCTGTCCAGTGGGTGGCTTCACCTATGGCCCAGGTGACCTCGGTGATCACTGAAGCGTGAATGACCAGCTCTATACGTGTATGGTGTGTATAGGCATCAACCGGTGCGGTTGGCGTCAGCGTTACTTCAGGAGTAAGGCTGGTAAGGATGAGTTGTCCTCCTCAGGTCCTGACGATCGGTGCAGGGGTGAGGTAGGGGTCGGATACAAGTCGCTTGGATAGCGGTGAGTCCAGCTGTTGGTCCAGATATGTCGACACTTCGTTTGGGCGGGGTTGCTGTCCGGAGTTCTTGTTATCTCCTAGTACAGGTGGGTGCCCAGAAACCAGACTAAGATAGAAAGAATACACATATGGGTAGTTTCTCCACTTGTCTGTCTAATCCACCCTTTCGGCTGCCGAGCCTTCAGAGCACCTGTTAATTCCAATTTGGATCACAATCTATATGTTTGCCAATATTGTTAAAGACCGTGTACATTAATAGAAACATTTTTTTAAAAAAAAAGTTTTACGAAAGAAAGATTTAGGGCTCTGGCCCAGAAGGAATCAATGCTAAAAGTTTAGTGTCAAACAATTTTTCAATATAGGTGCCACAGTCGGATACTGGGGATGTTTTGGTGTAAAGGGGATCAAAATACATTATCATAAACAAATGGTTATTTAATACAATTTATAACATGAGACTGAAATAATATTTCGTTACCACCACCACAGGGCAAATCTATCTCGCTGTAAGTGGTTAGTGGTATAAATACAGTAATGTTATTGGTTACACACCAATTTAGCTCGATCCATCTACCTGATGGATCGCGTGTTATCACATTTAGTTATGAAAATAGAAGTAAAATGTCGCACGTGGCCCCGCATGGTGTCATGGGGTCAACATGTTCCAATAATTTCAATCCGACATTGCACAAAGGCTAATATTTAAATAATGGTGTGAAATATATTTATAAATACGAGGGAAACAAGTTAGAGTTCAAACTTACATAGATTATGGTCAACGAGAATAATGCCGGCTCTCCCACTACAAGGATGGGTATGGATGTAGTTCGGTGAATTGAATTCACATAAGACACTACACTCTGCAAACACTTGAGCGGATGAAAAGAGAACGTGTCGTTTGGGTGTGTCAACCTTTATACATGACGGGTAAATTTATGCACCTCTTCCTGATTGGCCATTGATGGTCGGCCTCACTATCGGGCAACCTTGACCGGTCATGTGCTCCGGTGCATACCTAATTAGTAACCTTGACCCGTCATGTGATCCGACAATAGTGACTTCCCTTTTGTTTATGTTGTTATTTCGTGCAAGTGACGGGGGCTCCATAAATTTCGTCACATCCGACAGCTTTGAAATACCAACACTTTCAAGAAATCCCCTACCCCCACATCTTGACTTCCTCCACTGTGGTATTTGGGGATTAAATTTTTTCCTTTTATTAGTTGTACACAAAGGCCTTGGAAAATTCGACTTACAGAGTTTGGAAACCAACAATCTCTGAGTTAGGAGATCTAAAATACATTATCCTTATGGAATTTGGTCGGGACCTAACAGTTGATTCGATATATGGAGATATTCGATTTTCAGAAGTTCGACTTAGCAAGGTCCAACTGTATAAGTTAAGAAACACCTGTTAATTCCAATTTGGATCACGATCTATATGTTTGCCAATATTGTTAAAGACCGTGTAAATTAATAGAAACATTTTTTAACAAAAAAGTTTTACGAAAGAAAGATTTAGGGCTCTGGCCCAGAAGGAAACAATGCTAAAATTTTGGTGTCAAACAATTTTTCAATATAGGTGCCAAGGTCGGATACTGGGGATGTTTTGGTGTGAGTGAGCAAAGATTGGCTATGTAGTCTATTTTTATGACGTCTTTTCAGGCTCACTCATACCCTGTTTGCATGTTTTTCCTCTACTTTAACTATATTTTTGATGAAAGTTTACTTCGATTAAAGCCCAAAAATTAAATTTATGTCATAAGTGACACTTATTCATATGGAACTGAGTTAAAGGGTATACACAAAACGACCTTGGCAAGAAATTATATTTTTGGATCTATTGGTGTTCATTAAGTTTCCAACGTTGACGAGGCTTAATAGATTTAGTAACTTTCATCTCCATTTTGTACATAAGAAATTTATTAGAAGAGCTGTCCTCATTTTCTGTCTCTGAGTCAGACTAAGTTAGCTTAATGCGAATGTCATTTGGTTTGATAAGTAGGCAAAGTGTTAGAACCATGGTAGGCAAACTTTATGAACAATTTGAACATTCCCGTCAGTCATTAGTTTAAAACAAACATCTTCATATACTCGCCAGGAAATTTATAATATTTTTTAAAATAATTTATTAAAATAACTTTTTGACTTCCCATATTTTTTTTAAGTGACGGATCGATTAATCGTTAAAATGATTTAATCGTTAAAATTTTTAACACATAATCGAGTAATTAATAGCTAATTTCTGCAGCCATAAAAAATTCATTTTTATTGAAAATCGATAAGGAAATATCTTTAAAAAAACAGCTTTTGTAATGTTATTTTTAAAAACATTAATAACAAATCAGTATCAAATAGCATCATAAAAATACTTGTATACATTTGCCAGATTTTGGACTGGGAGAAATAACACGGTCTTATCCCGTCACACGCTGCTGTTATCTTCAACTTCAACTGGCCCCAATGGTTTCATAACAAAACACTTTATGTTAACAGTGAGGAGCCAACAATGCAGTGAGTCCATTTTTTAAAGTTAGCTCTCCTTGCCTTTCATTCCAGTCACTACTTCGCGTCCTATGCTTACAACCAAATGGCTTCATTGTCATATTTGTAGTTAATACGAAGATGGTGTTTACAAACCCTAATCTCAAAACCACTGGCCGGACATTTCGATTCCGGACGTTTTAGACCGGGCAGTCCATCTCAGGTGGCCCTGAACCTGGTCTGTTCGACCACTGACGAAATGAATAAAGGCTGTATAAAAATTATATATATAAATGTAAGTTATGACCTTAAGCAATATTGTAACTTAAACATAATATGCTGGAAATAATCTATTTATAGCATTGTGTGATACATATGACTGTGATACATATGACTGTGATACACATGACTGTGATACACATGACTGTGATACACATGACTGTGATACA
>MUZC01000208.1:131770-143331 GCA_002072015.1 Radix auricularia
TATAAAGTCTGTCAAAATTAATTGATTAATTAAAAGTGTTATTTATAAAGTCTGTAAAACTTAATTGATTAATTAAAAGCATTATTTATAAAGTCTGTAAAACTTAATTGATTAATTAAAAGTGTTATTTATAAAGTCTGTCAAACTTAATTGCACGTAAACAGTCAATGTTATGTTTTTTTAAAAAATTCGATCTCATTTTTTCGATAAACATTTTATGTAATAATCATTATTGGGGTCATAGTCTTGACCTTTTTTAAAAATGTATATTTAATTTTTTTAAAATTTATATTTAATTATGCCATTTAGTAACAAGTCTTTATGTGACTATGTCGCTAGCGAGCAAACTAATTGTGCAGTATTTAAAGTATTCCCATCTGACTATTGTTTGGCTGTCGAAAAATGTCCAGCAGTGTCCGTGGCCACTACATAAAAGGGGATTGTGTGCCCATGCACACTGCCCAGATGTTTTTATTTAAATATAGTTACATATCGCGATTGTCTTTCAAACATGATTGACTTTTCGATGTTGTATAATTTCTTTAAAATTTTAACATGTCAGTGTTATTGATATTTTATCAAATATTTTATTGATTTATGCCATGTATATAAAAATATAGACGACTGCTGAAATATGTTTTTTTTTCAACAGAAGAGCATCCAAATCCAGTAAACCATGACTATGACTATAATTTCGCTACTGTCGACAATTCTGTTACTGGGCCATGTCCAGTCTCGACTTATCGATCTTTCTCACGACCATGGACCAGATGCTATCATGTCCATTCAACAGCCCCACTACTACTGGAGACAAGTATTTCAAGGAGAATTTATACCTGGCATGTAGTAAGTTTTCTCTTGGGATTGGCTGTAATGTTTGTTTATGCTATTGTATACCTGGCATGTAGTAAGTTTTCTCTTGGGATTGGATGAAGTACTTGTTCATGCTATTTTATAACTAGCATGTAGTAAGTTTTCTCTTGGGATTGGATGAAGTACTTGTTCATGCTATTGTATACCTGGCATGCAGTAAGTTTTCTCCTGGGATTGGATGAAGTACTTGTTCATGCTATTTTATACCTGGCATGTAGTACGTTTTCTCTTGGGATTGGATGAAGTACTTGTTCATGCTATTTCATTTAGTTTTTCGTCATGTGTAGTGTTTCGTTTTCTAATGTGATGAAGTGTTTTGCCATATCATTGGGTCTATTAGTGCTATGTCTTAACATCATTGGGTCTAGTAGTGCTATGTCTTAACATCATTGGGTCTAGTAGTGCTATGTCTTAACATCATTGGGTCTAGTAGAGCTATGTCTTAATTACTTTTGTTTCAACTCTAACATTAAGTTCACATTTTGATATAGGTTTAATACAGTTAGATCGAATATACCTTTTATGAATACATTTGTCGATTATGAAACCAATACATAAACATTTTAAAACTGAAAATGCTTAATTTTATAAAATTGACTTCGAGATTGTTAATATGACTATCTTTTAAAATAGTTAAGTGTTTATGTGTGTTTAGTAAAGTGTTTATGTGTGTTTAGTAAAGTGTTTATGAGTGTGCTATAATGAGAATGATAGAACAAATAAATGATTTTTTGAATGGTAACAATTGTTTTTGACATTGGAATGACATTGACACTATTTTTCGTGGTGCATCTCTATAAGATTGACCATTATGAAAATAAAATAATAGTAAAAAGATAGAGATATGTAAAGGATAAATAAATCAGTGGTCTAGCGGCAGCGCTCGGACTGTTGAACTGAGGCTGAAAAGAGTCACAGGTTCTATCCTCGGTTCTGGCAAGGCCTCTGTTGCATTGTGCTAGCCACACAATCTCTTGCTCGTTAGTTGTGGCTAAATGAAACTTGTGAGCGCTACTTCACTTGCTCTATAGTCCGTCATGGGCTAAAAGGGTGTATTATTATAATAATAATAATAATTATTATTATTATATACACTATGTTTCTCAAATGCTTTGTGCAGAGTTTGTTTTTGTTGTTTTTTTTTGTTAAAAACTGTGACGAATTAATTCAATAAATGGATCTTTAAAAGGGTACAGATGTTTCGAAATTGTATTACATTTTATTTCATTGACGATTCTTATTTTTAAAAAATACAAACAAAATATGTTAAAATTGTAACATTTTTAAAATAATAATAATAGTGTTTGGTTCCATTTTTTACATTTTACATTACAAATTTCTTTAATGTCAATCGCATCAAACAATTAAGGAGCAATGGAATTATCGCCACCTAAACGATTTCGCGAAATAATGAATCACGACCTAGCGGGATCTAAATATGCGTTATAAAAATATAATTAATCGAAATTTATCGATTAATAGATTAAATTTTTACCCGATTAATCGAACAAAACTTTTTTATTCAGTACCAGCCCTAGTTTTAAGGAAAAACATTATCTAAAATCGTTTCCTAAACCTTCGTGGCGACAAACTCTATGGATGGCTACTATTTATTTTGAGGTATCATGACATTTATCACATAACAACAATTATTGCATGCAAATCTTTTTTCTGTTGTTTTTTATTGGAAAAGAAACTATTCCCAATTTATTAAAGAGATTATTTCCTAGTCCTATGCAATCAGAAGGAGATCCTGAAAACCAATCTTAATTGTGGAACATAAAATGAACACTTCAAATTATTGATACATTTCAGTACGTGGATAGTTTCAACAAAAAATTTTCTCTTTCAGTTCTGAGACTGGCTCTTATTTCACTGGCGAGCATGGAGGGACCCACATGGATGTACCAGCTCATTTCTCCAAAGGTGAGTAGACCAATCAATCTATAATAATAATAAAAGGCAATATTCTGTCCTTTCTGTCCATCCCCGATAGCGATTAGTCCCTCTAACTCCTTCAGCCAATCACTAGCGGAGAGAATTTTAAAAAATAATTTACATTTTAAACAAATTTACGCGGATGATCAAAACGATATATTATTGTTGCAGCTTTTTTCCCAAGACTTTATTTTGAGTGGCACGCGTTGGGATTTAAAGTCAAAAACTTTGTTTTAAGGGTTATTTATTATAACTATAATGAGTAGTATTTTTGACGTGATACACATTTATGACCGGTCGAGACGGCGGTACACCATGCCACCGAAACGACGTCAGAACGTCCTTGGACGGGCTTTGCTGCTCGTCTTTCATAAATGTGTCAATTTTAATGACATTAAACTCATCTTCTACGTTAGAACGTATGTTCCTTGTTATGTAAGTTGAGATGCATAAAGCAATTAGTGATGTTCTTACATAGCATACAAGCTAAACGTCTTATTTCTTATAGCAAACAACAATTTATGTAAAGCAATCAATGTTTACCAACTGTCCACGACAATTTATGTAAAGCAATCAATGTTTACTAACTGTCCACAACAATTTATGTAAAGCAATCAATGTTTACTAACTGTCCACGACAATTTATGTAAAGCAATCAATGTTTACCAACTGTCCACAAAAATTTATGTAAAGCAATCAATGTTTACCAACTGTGCACGACAATTTATGTAAAGCAATCAATGTTTACCAACTGTCCACGCATAAAGCTGCGATCTAACGATTGTGTGTTTTTTTCAGGAGGTTGGAGGGTGCAGCAAGTGCCGCTAGAATTGACCATTGCTGATGGTGTCATGATTGACTGCTCCTACGAGGCCAGTAGAAACAGATCCTACCTGGTGCCTGTTCAGAAAGTAAGTTGAAGAACTTAGTCAATGACATTCTCTGAAGTTGTAGAAGCATCATGACGATAAAACTCTTTACTCGTTCCATTAACATGATTGTCAAAATGTTCCACAAATATTTTGAATTATTGTTTAAATAAGAAAATGATTCAAATAAGTTAGTAGCTTTAAGTCCATGCCACTTAAATCCATGTCACTTAAGTATATACCACTTAAGTCAATGTCACGTAAATGCCATTAAAGTCAATTTCACTTAATTATATGCCACTTAAGTCAATGTCACCTAAGTATATGTCACTTAAGTCATTGTCACTTAAGTCCATGCCACTTAAGTCCATGCAACTGTAGCCCAAGCCACTTAAGTCATAGTCACTTAAGTCCATGTCACTCAAGTCATTGTCAGTTAAGTCCATGACACTTTGCCCGCCTTCACAACAAACCTTCGCAACACTTTAAATGTGACTACGAAATTTTCATATTTAAACCCAAGATCCAACCCTCATGATTATCAAGTTTGTTTGTTTTTTTTTTTGTTTTTTTTTTTTGTTTTTTTTTGACATTTCTGGCTGGCTCTAATATTGACAATGCTGAAATATAAATTCAGTTTTATTAAAAGTATTTTTCCTGTGTTCTTACTAATAGATTTTGGACTGGGAAGTTGTGAATGGACGTATACCAGACAATGCAGCAGTACTGATCAACTTTGGATGGTCTCAATATTACAAGAACTTCACTGAATACTTAGGTACACCGAATGACAACTACGTGTAAGATATTTTTTTATAAAAGTTATACACAAAAATCACTTTAAACAAAAAAGTGACCTTTCCTAGTAAATTTAGGGGAATTCAATAAAACATGTTGCATATTTTCTAAAACATACAGCAATATAAATACCAATTTAAATCTAAATTATAGCACTAATTTGAAGGGACAAAGATAAGCTGAATTTTTTTAACATATGTGAAAACTTGGCGCCTTAATTGAGTATTTTAAAGGACTGCTCAAAATAATTATTTTTACTCTTTTCGTTTTGAATCAATATTTAAAATTAGCTATTTACAAATAATTTTCAGAGAGTTTACTTTCCCGGCCATCAGCAAGGAAGCGGGAGATTTTCTCTACGAACAACGTAACATTCGCATCATAGGAACGGACACTGCCAGCCCCGACCCCTCCGCCCCCACAGGGCTACCCATCCACCAGAGATACTTGCCCAACAACAGGCTCATCATTGAAGACCTCAAGGACCTGGGCTTCCTACCCCCCAGGAACTTCCGGTTCCATGCCTCACCTGTGAAATACGTCAACGCCACTGGGGCGCAAGTCCGGGCGTATGCCATGACCTTTGACACCAGTCCAGAAAGTTTTGGTTACAATTCGGCTCCACAGACAGGGCTAGTGAATGTTGTCTTGTTTGCGGTGATGTCATGCCTTGGAGCAATCAGTAAGGCGTTTTAAGACATTCGCTTTCCTGAGCAATCATCAAATTTTACTCAGCCTAAAGCTCCCTTAAATTTAACGTATTCTATGATTAATTTATTTGATTATATATTTTTTAAAGAATAAATTGTTGTTTTAAATATATACTTTAATTTTCAATGTTTTTTGGAGAGTGAAAGTTATTAGGAACTTCTAAAAAAAATAGAAATGACTTTGATTCTTACTGTCCTAGATTACCTTTCTCACTTATCTCTCAAATAAACTCGCTGAAACTAAAACATTATTTTTTGACATTTTATTTAGAATCGTATTTAATGTTTTAAACTCCTTCAGACTTGAATAATTAAGTTATAAAATTAATTTCATTAACACGAGAGCTGCTTGAAAGATGTCAATGTCCGAGAATTAAAATTCTAAAGAAATTCGTGTATATAATATTTATTGTTATTTTCAAAACCAAAGTTTTGTTTTTGAATTGATAAACGAATGAAGATTTTGTTTTCCACGCCATAGGTAATGACTTATATATTTATATGTATTTATATATATTAAACCTTTAAGGTTTCCTCCATTTAGATGTTGTAAGAATGCATACACATGACTGTACCCGCCCAAAACGTGTACAGAGTACTATAAGTTAAACTTGCGAAGTGCGGGTTTCATAAGAGGTTATTCCATATAAATGTTTAGATTGACTCGTTTACGGAGTAAAATTTATGAAACATGTTATCCTTAATTGAGCAAGTCTTCGAACACAACTTAACCATAACGTATCTTTGCCTCTCAAACTAACAAACAATGAAAAGAGACACATTCAGAATTACATAACTTTTCTCTTCAAAATGTCACTGTTTAAAGCACTTTACCTGAGACCAACGCTCTTTGTCAATATAATTATGGACATTTGGTAGACACTTCTGACAGATACCTTCATAGAAACAAATGTATTTTATATTAGTTAAACCTTCGTGCTTCATTCAGACTTAATACGACAACATTAAGTTTTAATATATAAAAGAGCTCTGAAGACTTAAATATACATTTTTTACATTTAATACATATCAATATATTTAAGATCACTTAAGGTTTCACCAAAAAATTAACCATAAACTTTCATTTTTTACTAAAAGTCCTGTGATTACTTCAAATTTATTACATCAACAATAAACATTGTTCAATGAGTAATTAGTGTGTCCTTGAAATATTCTCAATTATATAAGTACCCATGTGTTTTCTACATGCCAAGTTACATAGTCAATGGTATAGCTGCCGTACGTTCTCAGGGTTATGTAGGCGATGGTATAGATGCCGTACGTTCTCAGGGTTATGTAGGCGATGGTATAGATGCCGTACGTTCTCAGGGTTATGTAGGCGATGGTATAGTTGCCGTACGTTCTCAGGGTTATGTAGGCGATGGTATAGCTGCCGTACGTTCTCAGGGTTATGTAGGCGATGGTATAGCTGCCGTACGTTCTCGGGGTTATGTAGGCGATGGTATAGCTGCCGTACGTTCTCATGGTTATGTAGGCAATGGTATAGCTGCCGTACGTTCTCAGGGTTATGTAGGCGATGGTATAGCTGCCGTGCGTTCTCAGGGTTATGTAGGCAATGGTATAGCTGCCGTACGTTCTCAGGGTTATGTAGGCGATGGTATAGCTGCCGTACGTTCTCAGGGTTATGTAGGCAATGGTATAGCTGCCGTACCTTCTCAGAGTTATGTAGGCAATGGTATAGCTGCCGTACGTTCTCAGGGTTATGTAGGCGATGGTATAGCTGCCGTACGTTCTCAGGGTTATGTAGGCAATGGTATAGCTGCCGTACGTTCTCAGGGTTATGTAGGCAATGGTATAGCTGCCGTACGTTCTCAGGGTTAGATACGCGATGGTATAGCTGCCGTACGTTCTTAGGGTTAGATACGCGATGGTATAGCTGCCGTACGTTCTCAGGGTTAGATACGCGATGGTATAGCTGCCGTACGTTCTCAGGGTTAGATACGCGATGTTATAGCTGCCGTACGATCTCAAGGTTAGATACGCGATGGTATGGCACACGTACGTTCTCAGGGTTAGATACGCGATGGTATGGCACACGTACGTTCTCAAGGTTAGATAAGCGATGGTATAGCTGCCGTACGTTCTCAGGGTTAGATACGCGATGGTATGGCACACGTACGTTCTCAGGGTTAGATACGCGATGGTATGGCACACGTACGTTCTCAGGGTTAGATACGCAATGGTATGGCACACGTACGTTTTCTAGGTATGATGGCGTCGACTCCTACTCATCTTTCCCCCACCTTTTTGCTGGCTCTTCTTTCTTCACTCCTAGCTGTGAGGCTGGCTTCCGCAGATTGAGTAGCACCACGCACCTTTGACCGCCAGAGTGTGCGCTCCTCAGCAATGCTCTCCCACATTTTGTTTATAGGCTAATAAAACACATGTTTTCTTGTGTTAATCTTGTTTTTATTATCAATAATTACACCGCCAAGAACGTGGAAGAGAGCTCCAACACAACAACCTACAATTAAATGATCTCTAAACCAATCAAGGTTACATTCTTCTATTTACAAAAACTATGTCATTTTAGTGGCTAGGTTAATCTTAGTATAAATTATTATAATGATTTAATGTAATTTACTAAGTATTATGCCATATAATTTTTGTAAGTAGCTAAGTATGAATGCAGGGCGGGTCCTAGAGTTTGCGGGGCAAAGGCAAACACGACAAGCCGGGCCTGGGGCACAATGCAGCAGACGAGATACGTGACCCTTGCACGCATTTTCATTTCTACATATATTAAAATAATGGAAATTACAAGCACAAATTTAAATTACTCAACTTTTTTCTCTACAACAGCCTTCAAGCATCAATATTTACAGTTTTATTCATTTTTTTAGTGTTACTGTCAGGGTATGAGAATCACTGTCATGAATGGTTCTGAGTTGTTGATGAGTTGGCAATGAGTTTTGTGAGTTGTTGTGAGATTGTTTGAACGGTGTTCAGAGACTGACTGGTGAAAGGTCAGACAATGACCGGAGAGTGCGCACAAGGGTATATATAGTGTGGGTCTGTGTAGTGTGTAAGAGACGAAAGAGAGACGAGCGTGAGACGTGAGGAGAAACATACGAGAGACTTGTAACGTCTGGGTGTTATCGAGGGTTGCTCGAACACTAGAGCCTGTATGCCTGTGCCGTGAGATCTCGAACGCTGTAAAGACTTGTATCCTGTAAGCATGTATACTGTGATGTCTCGATGGCTGTAGGAAGGATTTTACGTGCATTTATAGTCCAATAAAGAACATCTTCTATTCAACAAGAGTCTGTCTTTATTAGAGAGAGTATCCAGAACCCAGTACGCAACAGTTACCTTCTACTTCAAACTTTTTCTCAACTTACTAACAACTCTTGCGAGCTTTGGAGACTGCCAAATATAAAATAAGTTCTTAGCAACAACATTCAAACTGGCAAATTACTTAAGTTATGGAGCCGGTCTAGCATCATAGGATTTAATCAGTTTTAGTTTCAATATCTTCTTTCTCGGCAAGCCACAGTGACAGGAATAGTTAGAAGTTAGAATTATTCGAAGTTCCAAGTGAGTTTAGAGAAGCTACTTTAACTCTTGTTTACTGGGGAAAAAAACTGAAAAAACTTAAAACGATCTTTGAAGGTAGCTGAAGAAATTATGGAATTCAATTATTACAACTCTTCAGTAAGCATGAAACTACCAACATCCTTACTCTTGCAGGCTGTTTTTTTTTCCAGATTCATGGTACATTTCAGTAAATCGTTTTTTAAAAGAATTTTGGGTGCAATGGCGATGGATGAAAGTTATACTGAAATCCAAACGAGCCATGATGCCTGCGTAGTGTTCAAAGCGAATCCCATCGACATGATTGCCATATCGACAATCTAGTTTTAAAAACATGTGGGAATTTTTTTGCGTCTAAAAATCCTGCATCTTCTCCCTTTTGTTTTTTTTAACGCTAATCTCTTTGAAAATAGGTCGAACTGTTTAGTCCGTGTAATTTTCTTTTGCATTTCTATTGCTGTTTCAAAATCGCCATTTTAGTAAGATTTCAGACACATGCAAGAATGCATCTTGCTGTCAACTGCTATTGCTAGATCCATAGAAATATTTCGTAATTTATGGCGGGTGTAATTAAATTGGAACCATATGTCCTACGATAAAGAAATTAAAACAACGAAATTTATTTAAGTTGCTTGCACATTGACACTGTTTTACTTCGAGCTTTTGGATAACTAACTTGCTCTGTAGCTTAGAAAAGATTTCGACTGCTTTATTTAGCACCGCCTTTAGTCTTTGCACACGGCTTTTTAGTCTCGTTTCACAAAGGGGTTTCACAGCAATATTTCAAACATTCTTGAAAAGGATTACCCATCACCTTGTTAAAGCATAGACTATAATAAAACGTAGATTTGTTCGAATTTTACCAAAATCATCATTGCATATAACATAGCATCAAGTTGTAACTATAACAGGTACAAGGGGTAAAAAAATGTCCTAGGATTTAATTGTAAAAGACGAGTTTTCCCCTCCATGTTTTCGTATACTTGACAGCGGATATCAGAAATATTGAAGCCCAATTGTGTCAGTAGGCAATCAAACAGATATTGTCCATAAGTACAGTAAAGTACCGCAGTGTGGCTAACAATGTGCACAATGATGTACATTAACATATTAAAGTTACATGTTAAATAAGAGGTAAGGGGCCGTCCATAAATGACGTCACGCGATTTTTGCCGATTTTTTACCCCCTCCCCCCCCTACGTCACGCGTCGTCACAAAATCGTCGACCCCCCCTCAAAAAGTACGTCACAAAACTTTGACCCCCCCCCCCCTAAAAAAATATTTTTTTAATTTTTTTAAAAAAGAACAAAGACTATTTTCTATTTGAAAATAAGAATGTTTCAAATCACTTTTTTTGTCACTTAAGTATTTATTTAGTGTATGTCTACATTGTAATATCGTAACATGAGTGAAGGTATGTAAAATATATTAAATAAATTGTAAGCCAGTGATTCTCAAACTTTTTCGTATCAGACGACTTGCAAGAAATTTTCCATTTCACCAGGTACCATTGCATTCTTTTCCCGTTTTGACATGATTTTCTCTGTAATTATTTGATAGCATAATGAGCCCCTACACAGCTTAAAACCCTATAAGATTAAGCATGAATTCGGCTTGTTTTATATATTACATTTTTTAAAAAAATGTTTAGTTGCCTTGGCATAGCAAGACAGCTAACTAACAATGCAGCGGTAATGTTAATACCCATTGATGTGATTAACCTTCGCGATTAAGCTCGCGAATGTGACTGTTGATATTACAAGGATCATTGCATTGTTTATAGACCTAGAATATATAGATACAAAGACAATTCCTCAAATTGATTTCGATATTCTAATGACAGTTTCCCTGCTAAGTATATGCACATCAAAGGCAATTGATCTAAAATTATCACATTGATATTACATCTCATGTTTTCTAAGAATTATTAGGTATGCGTTGGCAGAGGAAAATGGCAAACACTGTACAACCCCCACATTTGAACAGGAAAGTAGGGTGTCATCTTGTGCGTCGCAAAATACAGTAATTCTTGCAAGTAGAGGACTGAAATGCTATGACATTATTAAAATATCCAACATTATCATAACTTTTAACTCCGAAGCTCACTAGCTTGATTGTTTTTGTTTTTTGTTTTTTTTTTGTTTGTTTGTTTGTTTGTTTTTGTTTGTTTTTTGTGTTTTTTGTGTTTTTTTTTGTTTTTGTTTTTGTTTTTTTTTCAATTCTTTCTTATTCAGGATTTCACGTACGTCACACAACAGTTGTAAATGTAATGTCACCAATAAATTATCTCATTTAGGGTAAAAATGGAACTCTTAGGGGTAATGCTCAATCATTGTGGGCATAGAAAATTTGCTAGAATCCGCTACTTTTGGGTTAACAGTAATGTTAATATAAACTTTTATAATTTTAATATTTAGGTATCCTATTGAAACGGTCCGTTTTTTTTTTCAAGCCGTTTAACTTTTTTAACGGGCCTTCAAAAAAAAAAAAGTTTTTACTTCCTTAGATTGTATTTTATTGTAATGCATACAAATTAAGCATTGATTATAAATCATTACTTGTAACTTCTTTGTTTATAAAAAAAAGTTATTTTAAAATAATACTTTTTAAAAATAAATTTTGGGGTCAAAAGTGAATTTTTGGGGGTAATGCAGACTTATTTGGGACATATAGCATCCACTACACTCCACTAGATATATTCAAATACGTCATGTGTACGTGTACGCTTGGTAACATATGCCCACTATTGAACCGGTTCCTTCCAGAAAATGCATTTGTAAAATTTGTTATCTATGTAGATTTCTTATTTACGTACTAT
>MUZC01000208.1:143800-155714 GCA_002072015.1 Radix auricularia
CCCTTTCGATGTGACGTCACATTTCTTCAACCCCCTCCCTCCCCCACGTCACGCATCGTCACAAAAGTGTGACCCCCCTCCCCCCCCTAGGTGCGTGACGTCATTTATGGACGGCCCCTAAGAGTGTAAGACATGCAATAATAGAAAATATTCACCTAGTCCTCATAAGGGGCCTAATGGGAACCGGAAGGTGCCTTTAAATAGAAATGCCCTTAAATATGTGACCTACTTTTTCACTTATTATATTAAGTTAAAGCCTAAAAGATAATTATGTTTTCTTGTTTATAATGTTCACCTGTATCCATACATTCATACTAAGATGCTCTAGGAAAAATACTATTTTTCTAAGGATTTAGGGGGATTACAACATTTTATTAGTCATACTCTTTTTTAAAATAATTTATCCTGAAAATAAAAATAAACTTTTCTTGATACCGTTGTTAAAACAACAAGTTATATGTAATAGTTGTTAAATTGTATAAAGTAATATGCAATAGTTGTAAAATTGTATAAAGTAATATGTAATAGTTTTAAAATTGTATAAAGTAATATGTAATAGTTGCAAAATTGTATTAAAAAATGTTTAGTCAAAGCGCAGAGCCCTGAAAAGCTGCCCCATTCGCCGGCCCTGAAAAGCTGCCCTATTCGCCGGCCCTGAAAAGCTGCCCTATTCGCCGGCCCTGAAAAGCTGCCCCATTCGCCGGCCCTGAAAAGCTGCCCCGTTCGCTGGCCCTGAAAAGCTGCCCCATTCGCCGTCCCTGAAAAGCTGCCCCGTTCACCGGCCCTGAAAAGCTGCCCCATTCGCCGGCCCTGTATGCATGTGTAAAGAAAACAAGAACTAATCTGACTGCTCAAGAGCAAAAAAATGAAAATTTAAAGAAAAATAAGTAATACGATTTACTCCTAAAAAAATATTAAAAAATGAAATTTTACAAAATGTTATGACTTGTTATTTTCTAAAATTCACTTTTTAAGAAATAAGTCACTGATAATGTATATAAATACCTTTAGTGTACCAATATTTAGAAATGTGAGTTTTTATGACATATAATCTACGCAGAATCCAAGTGGCAGACAGGAACGAGAGATAAAATAAAAATAAAAAATACTTGGCCTGATACAAGCCCATTTCCAAAGTTCGCGTTTTAAATGACTCAGCACATGTACTGTCGTCAGCTTGAAAATATCCTAGAGTGGTGGTACTTTGATCTAGAAATTAAATATTCTAAAGGCTTTGGCTAATACTTAATATATTTTTTTTTATCGCGCAAAAATTTTTAACATTTTTTGTTTTTGTCTGTATGAGTGTGTTGTAAGAATAATTGATTGTGCAATAAATGTAATAACGCATTTAAGCAAATTGAATTGATAAAAAGAACTTCCGCAGGTTTGAAAAGTTAATTTAAGCCTTCATTGTAACACATCAATAAAAATGTTATTAAAAAAAAAAGAACTTCATACAATTCAAAAACAAACAAGCAAAATACAAATCCAAAACAAAAAAAAAGCAACTAATAAAAACTTAAGTTCTTCGGGTGTGTGTGGGGGGGGGGTATATTCTACTTGTTAATATCACTGGAACTCTGGTCCAATATTGTAGGAGGACGTTTTCTCCTGTGTCATCTTGCATCTGACAGCTGACTATATAAATGTGGTGTGGTATCACAGAGACGTTTTTGGTCGACTCAGATTCAGTTTTACTCTTGAAAAGATCGTTCTCCAGCTTCTATTGTAAGAAACTTTATACTGTCTGTTAGCTGGTTATCATCTCTGCAGTTTACGTTTTCATAAAAAATATTATTTCTTTCACTATTGCCTTTTAGAATTTATTTGATGTAAAATATCATACAGTTCTTTAACGTATTCTTTTGAGTAATTATAGTATGGCATCAGTTTAAAATGAATTACTAATATAATATATTCTAGGTTTAGGTACGAAAAATTAAATGGAGAGAATGCTTAAAATATTTCCAACATTGTCTTGTACGCTTGCCTTGATGTTGTCTGTCCGGGCACGAGTCATTGACCTCTCACATGACCTTGGCCCTGATACGATCATGGCGCCCCTCCAGCCTCACTATCAATGGACGCAGGTATTTCAGGGAGACTTCTTGCCAGGAATTTAGTAAGTTGTTTCTTGAAAATATTTACAATCAAAAGTGAAATCCTAATATTTACTCTGATTTCCAATTAATGAAGTTAAAATTATAAACTGATAATGAAATTATTAGTGTAATTTAAACTAAATTATTATACACATTGGTGAAACTTGATAAAATAAGCGTTTATTTATTATAAGGATGTTATTGCTCTCCCGTTAAATATAACATTAGATTTTATGTATGAATATTTGCTGCTGCACTTCTCCGAGTGAATATCCTTATATTACAAACTTGATTCAGTAGTAAATTTGCCGTTGTGTTGAAATAAAATTTCAGCTACCGTACAGGTAATTTGTTAAGGGAAACAAGATAAAGATATTACAGAAGAAAACCAAAACTGTCTTATTTGGATTTTACTATCAAACAATATCAGCCTCCCCACGTGTTAGCACCTCTAACACCCGTAACTGGTGGCATAGCGGCACCTGGGATGTGTGGTAGACACCCGTAACTGGTGGCATAGCGGCACCTGGGATGTGTGGTAGACACCCGTAACTGGTGGCATAGCGGCATCTTGGGTGTGTGGTAGACACCCGTAACTGGTGGCATAGCAGCACCTTGGATGTGTGGTAGACTGGCATTTCTTAATTCATTTAACAATCCGAAAAGTGTTAACTCAATCAGACAAGTGTTAACTCAATCAGACAAGTGTTAACTCAATCAGACAAGTGTTAACTCAATCAGACAAGTGTTAACTCAATCAGACAAATGTTAACTCAATCAGACAAATGTTAACTCAATCAGACAAGTGTTAACTCAATCAGACAAGTGTTAACTCAATCAGACAAGTGTTAACTCAATCAGACAAATGTTAACTCAATGAGACAAGTGTTAACTCAATCAGACAAGTGTTAACTCAATCAGACAAGTGTTAAATCAATCAGACGAATGTTAACTCAATCAGACGAATGTTAACTCAATCCGACAGGTGTTAAAATTATTTCATTGCCTGTTCTGACCTTCTTCATGTTAGAGGAAACTTCCCACAAATGTCTGTTCAGCATTTTATGAAATGGGAAATGGTGTAACCTCCTTGACCAGTATGTCATGGAAATGGTGTAACCTCCTTGACCAGTATGTCATGGAAATGGTGTAACCTCCTTGACCAGTATGTCATGGAAATAGTGTAACTTGCTTTAGTCTGTTGTTCACTCTAATAAGGTTCCATTAATTGGTTTTTAACCTATCGGCTTAATCACAAAAAGAACTGTTACGAAAGTTTGGCTAGGAACAGATAGTCAGTTGTATTGTTTGAATCGTTGGCGCTATAAGTGGAAGCCTATTATTATCCTTTTTTTTCATTTTTAAACCAGAAAGAAAAATTACGACGATAAGTGCTTTTAAACAAATTGTTAGTTTATAAATGTTACATTAAATCGTGTGCATTCAATTTAATATTAATAAATATCAACTTAAAGTTAAAATACGCTAAAGATCTTTTGTTTCAGTTACAGAAGCTCAACTCCGATACAAGTTTTAACAAATATTCATAGCACCACATAAATGTGCATATGTAG
This sequence comes from Radix auricularia, assembly GCA_002072015.1. Taxonomy (NCBI): domain Eukaryota; kingdom Metazoa; phylum Mollusca; class Gastropoda; family Lymnaeidae; genus Radix; species Radix auricularia. Next base: position 147,480 of record MUZC01000208.1, read on the forward strand.
AAACTATTTTACGATGTAAAATTTCAAAAAAATTTTCTTCTACAATCATTAATAATATTTTGCTCAGAGTATTTTACCACCACTCTACACATATAGACTATTGTTTACAATATGCGTTTTAGTAATTTTAATAAAATTGTTGTAATTTTCCGTAAAGTTCTTTTGTTAAAAAAACATTTAACTGATCCACAATAGCAAGTTTTCTTTCTAACAGGAAGCGTCATTGGTTTAATAAATGGTATATCATACAGTTAACAAAGCTTTTAATTCCACTAATAATAATCTGAACATTTTTAATGTATTATAAAATACTTTTTAAAAAAAAACGATTAAATAACATATCTATGAAGTTAACGTAGCTTTTGTCCTTACAGTGCGGAGACAGGTGCCTATTACACTGCTGAGCATGGTGGTACACACATTGATGCCCCTGCACATTTTACAAAAGGTATGCACTTTTAGGAATGATCTCACGCGTGCTGGGTTGTGAAGGGTTTTACAAGCAAGTTAGGAATAACATCAACTTAAATCTGAATAAATCTCGTCACGACTAAAACAATCAAACGTATCACTATAGCATAGTTAGTTGCATTTCTTTAACAAACTATAAAACTGCGCATGTTGAAGTGATTATTATCTAGAACTGCATACAATCATTTCCTATTAAATTCTGCATAGTTAGATTATGGAAAATACATTTTTCAAATTCATTTATTGATAGCTTTCTTTCATTTTTACTTATGTTTTTCAATTCTATAAGAAAGTTTCTTCAATGTGACTTTTAAATGCTAAAGAAGGAAGTTTAAATAATTTTGATGAATGGAAAACTTCTAGAAAGGAAATCACTGTCTTTATTAAGATTTCATGTATGTTTCCGCACCGAATTCCACTATGCTAAATTATAAAACTTTTTTTTTTTGTTAGTTCTAAGATTAAAATTCCAATCCTGCAGTGAACACCATCGTAGAAATAAGGTTATGTTTACTCTCAGATTAACAGATAGCTTTCAGTTTTTAAGTGTCTTAACAGGGGCCAGGAAGAAACTATGTCTTCCTTATCTCAAGAGCTGTTGAAATCATAGCTTTTAAAACTTTGACAGCGTGTCACGTAAAGACAAATTAGACATTGCTAGAATTGTTATAATGTATAAAATCTTTTCATTTTTTATATTTATACTATATTTTTTTGTTTCCGTTTAGGAGGGATGAGACTAGACAAGGTCCCTATCGAACTGACCATGGCAGACGGCGTAATGATCGACTGCTCGTTTGAGGCCAGTCGTAACAGGTCCTACCAAGTTCCGTTACAAAAGGTATCACATGATCAAAAATAAGAACCATTTAAATATATACATTAATTGTTTCGTACGGGTTCTTGTAGAAAGGTTTTTTGTTGTTTAAATATACCTGCCTACTTCAAACGTGGATTTTATTTTTAGAAATCTTTTCCAATAAACGTGTAAATAACGATTATACTGTTGCATTGTTTCTCAACAATGTTTTTCATATGGAAATTTCATAAAATTCAAAATTTCTTTATGGCTACGACCAGGGCCGATCTTATGCCACTGCAGTCTATGCGGCCACGCTCGGCCCCGCCAGGCCGATCCTATGCCACTGCAGTCTATGCGGCCACGCTCGGCCCCGCCAGGCCGATCTTATGCCACTGCAGTCTATGCGGCCACGCTCGGCCCCGCCAGGCCGATCTTATGCCACTGCAGTCCATGCGGCCACGCTCGGCCCCGCCAGGCCGATCTTATGCCACTGCAGTCTATGCGGCCCCGCCAGGCCGATCTTATGCCACTGCAGTCTATGCGGCCACGCTCGGCCCCGCCAGGCCGATCTTATGCCACTGCAGTCTATGCGGCCACGCTCGGCCCCGCCAGGCCGATCTTATTCCACTGCAGTCTATGCGGCCACGCTTGGCTCCGCACTTTCACAGGCCCCGCACTTTCATAGGCCAGCCTATCTTAGTTTTCTCATATAACCCATATTAATTCCTTATCCCTACCCAAAGTTGGCCCTGTACTATCTGTTTCACATACTAAGCTGCAAGGGGCCCCGCAATTGCTAAGACCGGGCTTGGCTACATTATAAGTTCCTGCTCCTTTGAAGTAGTACACTGGAATACATTTTTAAACTTTAAACGAATTACAGTAATATCGTTTGTTTTCTGTTCAATGTTTTTTTTTTTTTTTTTTNAAATAAAAATATTTTTAAAAAAGTTTTTAAGATACCACGTTTTGTGAACTAAAAAGAAGAAAATAAATTTTTTCTTGGGCTATGTTGGAACTTCCCTTCCCCTGGGCTGAGCCAGAACTGTTTTGTTGGATGCACATTGTGGACATTTTGTACATACACACTCTTACACACCAAAATATTTTCGAACTGAAAACGTCGGGCGCATTCGGCTGAAATTTGGTCTATTAATGCTATTACATTAAACTTTTCAGTTTCAAATTCCTCCACAGTCTATATATGATACGCCCCACGTTTTCAGTTCGAAAATATTTTGGTGTGTAAGAGTGTGTATGTACAAAATGTCCACAATGTGCATCCAACAAAACAGTTCTGGCTCAGCCCAGGGGAAGGGAAGTTCCAACATAGCCCAAGAAAAAATTTATTTTCTTCTTTTTAGTTCACAAAACGTGGTATCTTAAAAACTTTTTAAAAAATATTTTTATTTTATACTTTTTAGTTCAAATTTAATGTCTTTAAGACATGGGAAATAACTAAAAAATGAAAATTCCCTGGTTATGTTACTTCCCTTGAAATTTTCATGTTAATGACGTCATACATCTTTATTTTTAGTATAATTACTATAATTAAGTAGAATTGAGTACTATAATTAATAAAATATTAAATTGTCATGTGAATCAAGTATGCATGCAAAATTTCATCAAAATTGGATGATCAGAAGTGGTTCAAAAAAGGAATTCAATTTTTGCCCCGGAAAGTCAGACAAGAAAGCAAACTAAGAAAAACGTGGTAAAATAACTTTATTCGTGATCTAGCAGGATAAAGTGTGGGAGTAAAGTTAACTATTAGTGAGCTAGCAGGATAAAGTATGGGAGTAAAGTTAAGTTTATTCGTGAGCTAGCAGGATAAAGTGTGGGAGTAAAGTTAACTTTATTGGTGAGCTAGCAGGATAAAGTGTGGGAGTAAAGTTAACTTTTAGTGAGCTAGCAGGATAAAGTGTGGGAGTAAAGTTAACTATTAGTGAGCTAGCAGGATAAAGTGTGGGAGTAAAGTTAAGTTTATTCGTGAGCTAGCAGGATAAAGTGTGTGAGTAAAGTTAAGTTTATTCGTGAGCTAGCAGGATAAAGTGTGGGAGTAAAGTTAACTTTATTGGTGAGCTAGCAGGGTAAAGTGTGGGAGTAAAGTTAACTATTAGTGAGCTAGCAGGATAAAGTGTTAGTAAAGTTAACTATTCGTGACCTAGCAGGATAAAGTGTGGGAGTAAAGTTAACTATTAGTGAGCTAGCAGGATAAAGTGTGGGAGTAAAGTTAACTATTCGTGAGCTAGGAGGATAAAGTGTGGGAGTAAAGTTAACTATATTGGTGAGCTAGCAGGATAAGTGTGGGAGTAAAGTTAACTTTATTGGTGAGCTAGCAGGATAAAGTGTGGGAGTAAAGTTAACTTAATTGGTGAGCTAGCAGGATAAAGTGTGGGAGTAAAGTTAAGTTTATTCGTGAGCTAGCAGGATAAAGTATGGGAGTAAAGTTAAGTTTATTCGTGAGCTAGCAGGATAAAGTGTGGGAGTAAAGTTAACTTTATTTGTGAGCTTGCAAAATAAAGTGTGGGAGTAAAGTTAACTTTATTCGTGAGCTAGCAGGATAAAGTGTGGGAGTAAAGTTAACTTTATTCTTGAGCTAGCAGGATAAAGTGTTAGTAAAGTTAACTTTATTCGTGAGCTAGCAGGATAAAGTGTGGGAGTAAAGTTAACTTTATTGGTGAGCTAGCAGGATAAAGAGTGTGAGTAAAGTTAACTTTATTCGTGAGCTAGCAAGATAAAGTTCGAGAGTAAAGTTAACTTTATTCGTGAGCTAGCACGATAAAGTGTGAGAGTAAAGTTAATTTTATTGGTGAGCTAGCAGGATAAAGTGCGGGAGTAAAGTTAACTTTATTTGTGAGCTAGCAAAATAAAGTGTGGGAGTAAAGTTAACTTTATTTGTGAGCTAGCAAAATAAAGTGTGGGAGTAAAGTTAACTTTATTGGTGAGCTAGCAGGATAAAGTGTGGGAGTAAAGTTAACTTTATTCTTGAGCTAGCAGGATAAAGTGTTAGTAAAGTTAACTTTATTCGTGAGCTAGCAGGATAAAGTGTGGGAGTAAAGTTAACTTTATTGGTGAGCTAGCAGGATAAAGTGTGAGAGTAAAGTTAACTTTATTCGTGAGCTAGCAGGATAAAGTGCTGGAGTAAAGTTAACTTTATTGGTGAGCTAGCAGGATAAAGTGCGGGAGTAAAGTTAAATTTATTGGTGAGCTAGCAGGATAAAGTGCGGTTGTAAAGTTAACTTTATTGGTGAGCTAGCAGGATAAAGTGCGTGAGTAAAGTTAACTTTATTGGTGAGCTAGCAGGATAAAGTGTGAGAGTAAAGTTAACTTTATTGGTGAGCTAGCAGGATAAATTGCGGGAGTTAAGTTAACTTTATTGGTGAGCTAGCAGGATAAAGTGTGAGAGTAAAGTTAACTTTATTGGTGAGCTAGCAGGATAAAGTGTGAGATTAAAATTAACTTTATTCGTGAACTAGCAGGATAAAGTGCGGGAGTAAAGTTAACTTTATTGGTGAGCTAGCAGGATAAAGTGTTAGTAAAGTTAACTTTATTCGTGAGCTAGCAGGATATAGTGTGGGAGTAAATTTAACTTTATTGGTGAGCTAGCAGGATAAAGTGTGAGAGTAAAGTTAACTATATTCGTGAGCTAGCAGAATAAAGTGTGAGAGTAAAGTTAACTTTATTGGTGAGCTAGCAGGATAAAGTGTTAGTAAAGTTAACTTTATTCGTGAGCTAGCAGGATAAAGTGCGGGAGTAAAATTAACTTTATTGGTGAGCTAGCAGGATAAAGTGTGGCAGTAGAGTTAACTTTATTGGTGAGGTAGCAGGATAAAGTGTGGGAGTAAAGTTAACTTTATTCGTGAGCTAGTAGGATAAAGTGTGAGAGAAAAGTTAACTTTATTGGTGAGCTAGCAGGATAAAGTGCGAGAGTAAAGTTAACTTTATTCGTGAGCTAGCAGGATAAAGTGCGAGAGTAAAGTTAACTTTATTCGTGAGCTAGCAGCATAAAGTGTGGGAGTAAAGTTAACTTTATTTGTGAGCTAGCAGGATAAAGTGTGAGAGTAAATTTAACTTTTTTTTTGAGCTAGCAGGATAAAGTGTGGGAGTAAAGTTAACTTTATTCGTGAGCTAGCAGGATAAAGTGTGAGAGTAAAGTTAACTTGATTGGTGAGCTAGCAGGATAAAGTGTGGGAGTAAAGTTAACTTTATTGGTGAGCTAGCAGGATAAAGTGTGGGAGTAAAGTTAACTTTATTCGTGAGCTAGCAGGATAAAGTGTGAGAGTAAAGTTAATTATATTGGTGAGCTAGCAGGATAAAGTGTGAGAGTAAAGTTAACTTTATTCGTGAGCTAGCAGGATATAGTGTGGGAGTAAAGTTAACTTTATTCGTGAGCTAGCAGGATAAAGTGTGAGAGTAAAGTTAACTTTATTCTTGAGCTAGCAGGATAAAGTGCGGGAGTAAAGTTAACTGTATTGGTGAGCTAGCAGGATAAAGTGCGAGAGTAAAGTTAACTTTATTGGTGAGCTAGCAGGATAAAGTGTGGGAGTAAAGTTAACTTTATTTGTGAGCTAGCAAGATAAAGTGTGAGAGTAAAGTTAACTTTATTGGTGAGCTAGCAGGATAAAGTGTGGGAGTAAAGTTAACTTTATTCGTGAGCTAGCAGGATAAAGTGTGAGAGTAAAGTTAACTTTATTCGTGAGCTAGCAGCATAAAATGTGGGAGTAAAGTTAACTTTATTTGTGAGCTAGCAGGATAAAGTGTGAGAGTAAATTTAACTTTTTTGGTGAGCTAGCAGGATAAAGTGTGGGAGTAAAGTTAACTTTATTCGTGAGCTAGCAGGATAAAGTGTGAGAGTAAAGTTAACTTTATTGGTGACCTAGCAGGATAAAGTGTGGGAGTAAAGTTAACTTTATTCGTGAGCTAGCAGGATAAAGTGTGAGAGTAAAGTTAATTTTATTGGTGAGCTAGCAGGATAAAGTGTGAGAGTAAAGTTAACTTTATTCGTGAGCTAGCAGGATATAGTGTGGGAGTAAAGTTAACTTTATTCGTGAGCTAGCAGGATAAAGTGTGAGAGTAAAGTTAACTTTATTCTTGAGCTAGCAGGATAAAGTACGGGAGTAAAGTTAACTTTATTGGTGAGCTAGCAGGATAAAGTGCGAGAGTAAAGTTAACTTTATTCTTGAGCTAGCAGGATATAGTGCGAGAGTAAACGTGAGCTAGCAGGATATAGTGCGAGAGTAAACGTGAGCTAGCAGGATATAGTGTGAGAGTAAACGTGAGCTTGCAGGATATAGTGCAGGAGTAAAGTTAACTTTATTGGTGAGCTAGCAGGATAAAGTGTGAGAGTAAAGTTAACTTTATTCTTGAGCTAGCAGGATATAGTGCGAGAGTAAACGTGAGCTAGCAGGATATAGTGCGAGAGTAAACGTGAGCTAGCAGGATATAGTGCGAGAGTAAACGTGAGCTAGCAGGATATAGTGCAAGAGTAAACGTGAGCTAGCAAGATATAGTGCGAGAGTAAACGTGAGCTAGCAGGATATAGTGCGAGAGTAAACGTGAGCTAGCAGGATATAGTGCGAGAGTAAACGCGAGCTAGAAGGATATAGTGCGAGAGTAGACGTGAGCTAACAGGATATAGTGCGAGAGTAAACGTGAGCTAGCAGGATATAGTGCGAGAGTAAACGTGAGCTAGCAGGATATAGTGCGGGAGTAAAGTTAACTTTATTGGTGAGCTAGCAGGATAAAGTGTGAGAGTAAACGTGAGCTAGCAGGATATAGTGCGAGAGTAAACGTGAACTAGCAGGATATAGTGAGAGAGTAAACGTGAGCTAGCAGGATATAGTGCGACAGTAAACGTGAGCTAGCAGGATATAGTGCGACAGTAAACGTGAGCTAGCAGGATATAGTGCGAGAGTAAACGTGAGCTAGCAGGATATAGTGCGAGAGTAAACGTGAGCTAGCAGGATATAGTGCGAGAGTAAACGTGAGCTAGCAGGATATAGTGCGGGAGTAAAGTTAACTTTATTGGTGAGCTAGCAGGATAAAGTGTGAGAGTAAAGTTAACTTTATTCGTAAGCTACCAGGATATAGTGCGAGAGTAAACGTGAGCTAGCAGGATATAGTGCGAGAGTAAACGTGAGCTAGCAGGATATTGTTGAGCCTTCTCGTCCATGAGGGACATCTACCGATCATCGCCGGCGTCTGCACTTCCTCTTAGGACAAAGGCCACCTACAAGAGCTCTCCAGGCATCTCTATCCTGGGCTATTTTCTCCAGGATCTTCCATTCATGGCCAATCCTCTTGATGTCTGCCTCCAATTCTCGGCGCCAGGTGTTTCTTGGGCGGCCTCTTTTCCGTTTACCCTGTGGGTTCCATTTCAGGGCTTGCCTTGTTGTATTAGAAGCAGGTTTCCTTAGTGTATGACCGATCCACCTCCACCGCTTTTGAAGAATCTCTTCCTCAATGGGCTTCTGTTTAGTCCGCTGCCACAGTTCCTGGTTGCTGATTTTGTCCGGCCAGTGAATTCTGAGAATCCTTCTTAGACAATTGTTAATGAAGGTCTCGATTCTGGTAAGGTTTACAGCCGTTGTTCTCCATGTCTCAGCTCCATATAGCAGCACTGGTTTCACCATAGCGTTAAAAATCCTTACTTTTAACCTGCTGCCTAAGTTGTTGGCGACCCAAACATTCTTGAGTTGCTGGAAGGCTGCTCTTGCTTTTCCGATCCTTATTTTGACGTCGGCATCTGTACCACCTTGTTTATCCACCATGCTGCCAAGGTAAACAAAACTCTCCACCTCCTCAAGGGCTTCTCCTTCAAGCATGATGGGTGATGTACTGGTGGCATTAACCTTGAGGATTTTACTCTTCCCTTTGTGTATGTTGAGACCTATGCTAGCAGAAGTGGCTGCGACAATGTTTGTTTTCTCCTGCATCTGTTGTTGGGTATGTGCAAGAAG
>MUZC01000208.1:161213-175470 GCA_002072015.1 Radix auricularia
CAGTTCGATGGAGCTAAGTCAGAGGCCTTCCCTGTCAGCAGCGGAGTTAAACAAGGTTGTGTACTCGCACCAACACTCTTCGCAATATTCTTCTCTGTACTTCTTCGATACGCATTCAAGGATAGCAGTGAGGGAATCTGGTTACATACCAGAGCTGATGGAGGACTTTTCAACACTGCCCGCCTCCGAGCCAAGACCAAAACGATGGATGTCCTAATTCGAGAGCTACTATTTGCGGATGATGCGGCACTAACAGCACATACAGAATCTGGTTGGTTTGCAACAACTCGTGTCAAGCTTCTCCAATGCCTGCAAAGAATTTGGTCTACAAATCAGCTTGAAAAAGACAAACATCATTGCCCAAGACACTCGACCTCCCCCTACCATAAATATCGATAATGAAAACTTGGAGGTTGTGGACAGCTTCACCTACTTGGGATCCAAGGTCTCCAATACACTGTCCATTGAAGAAGAAATAAACAGCAGAATTGGCAAGGCAGCCGCAACAATGGCTAAACTAAATAAGCGGGTCTGGCAAAACACCAAGCTAACGAAGAAAACCAAACTGTGCGTCTATCGAGCCTGTGTCATCAGTACACTACTATATGGGAGCGAGACATGGACCACTTATACATCACAAGAGCGTAAGCTTAACAGCTTCCATTTGAGATGCTTGCGCCGCATCCTTGGTATTAAATGGCAAGAAAAAGTGCCTAATAGTGATTCAATTACTACATTTTAACTTACTTGTCCATCCCTTTACTAACTTTTTATAAATATTTTAGTAATAAGCTAAATTATTGACTAATTAAAAGAATTTTTTCGTTTAAAATGTTTTATTTTGTACAAGGCATTTGGTGATATTAATTCTTAATTCAAATTCCTTAAGTAGCATAGGATTTTTATACAAATGCACAAAGTGTTGTTTTTTTTAAAGATATCTGAAAGTTTTGACTAATAAGAATATATTACATTTTTAAAAAATACAAGTTAACCTTGTAAAATTGTACCTGTTGCCATCTTACATTTTAAAAATGAAATTCAGATTTCAGTTTATAAGTAGCAAGCTAATAGTTGTTCTCATCTATAGGCATCCTTCGGTCTCGCAAGACGATGGTGCATCACCGTTGGTCTGAGATGCATTTCCTTGTTTGGCTGTGCATTCCTTTCCTTTAGTGACAGTCTTTACCACAGTTTTTGTGCACGCATTGTGTGCTCCCAATGTTTTGGCCTTTCTCCTAGCTCTTCTGTCGGCAGCCTCCTCCATCCTTCGCTCCTCGGCTACTATGACGCCCTTTTTGACAACTGTGCGCCGCGTAGATCGGTCTTCTGCCTTACACTCCCAGTTTCTTGTGCGTATTCTGTCTGCTTTCTAGTCCTTTTGGCAGACATCTTTTAAATCGCAGACTTATGCGACCTGCCCTCCTCTTTCCCGATGCCAGTTCTCCATATAGGAGGTCCTTGGGGATGTGTCTAGGGCACATTCTTTTACATGTTCTAGCCATCTCAGGCGTCTTTCACTAAGGATTGAGAACATGCTTTGGGTTTAGGCACGCATCAGGGCCTAACTATTTGGAGGAGGAGAATTTGTGCCATGATGTTTGTCTTTTTCAAGCTGATTCGCACACGAAATTCTTCGCATGCGTTGGAGCAACTTGACACGACTTGTTGCAATTTAGTTTCTCTGTGTGCTCTCAGTGCCGCGACAACAGAAAAAATTGTTCTCATAACTATGTTGTAATTAGTTTAGTAACGAACATACCAAATTTTATTTCTGTTATCAAGGGGTAATGCTCACATTTTGTATCGAAGCTTTGCTCGTAAACAATGCCTATCTAATGAACTCTTTTAAGAGCAAGGTGTTGTTTTTAGATAATGAATTAAATATAGATAATTTATTAGACCACGATATTGACGACTTATGTAAGTGATAACTAAGCAATGTTTTCAACTACTGTCAATTTAATACCATATAATTTCTACGATTGCTTCAGCGAGATGACATTTCCTTCAGTCAGCAGAGAAGTAGGATATTTTCTCTATGACCAACGGAACATACGAATCATTGGCACCGATACTCCGACCCCTGATCCCTTCGGGTTAGCCGACATGCCCATCCACCAGAAATACCTTCCAAACAACAGACTGATTGTGGAACATCTCAAAGATACCGGGAACCTGCCGCCTAGGAACTTCCGGTTCCACGCCTCACCAGTAAAATACGTCAACGCCACTGGGGCCCAGGTCCGAGCATTCGCTATGACGTATGACACAAGCAGAGACCGTGTTGTCTACGATGGTGTTACGTCATCAGTAGCCACAAGAAGTCTGGTTTTTCTTATGTCAGCCTTCACCTTGACTGTTTGGAAAATTTTCATTTGAACGATTCTTTAAACCTCAAATTTTCGTCTCACACATCGCATGTATTTTATTCTTGAGAAAGAAATTAAATTTACGTTTTACACTATGCTTTCTTTATGGTTATAATTATTTTAGTAAATTTATAGAACCATTATACATGTTTATATATATATATATATATATGAATGAATGAATGATTTTAATAAAATGAATAACAATGAAGAGTATATTCGCTTTTAATATCTTTGATCTATTAAAAAAAAAACATTAGCACTAGTAAAATATTTATCATAGCGATAAAAATAATGAGAATTCTCACAGATTTCACCAGCGCATCACGGCATACAACCTAAGACAACAATCCTACGAACAAGTATGTATCCGATTGGATTTTTTTTAAAATAAAGATAAAAATTGAACTAAAATTTATAAATATTTTTTCATAAAGAAAAAAACATCTTTTATATAAAAACTGAAATCATATGCACACAATACTAACAATTAAAAACTTATATTAGAGTATACAATGTATTATAATTAGCATTTTCTGTGATTCTGTGGTTTTCTTTTTGTTTTTATTGAAATTGTTTTATTTTTTTTAATTTTAAGGCCTTTATTCCCAGAGCTCATAAACCTCCATAATTTCTATGCTCTGCACTAGACGATGTTAAAATACTTGTTATTATATCGATGTACTAGATACACCAATGATGGTGGAGGCAAAGCCTTAAAATAATAATAATAAATTGATAATTTCTATAGCGCTGTTACTTGGCTCACGGCACTTTGCATAAATATAATATTACACATATAAATATTTCATAAACATTCAAATCCCTACGACCACATAAATGACTTTGGGACGGTCCTAGGTACCTTACTTTTTAAAATTTATATAAATGATGTACCCAACAACATCTCAACAGGAAAAAAGTTAGGTTATTTGATGAGGGTTGTATAATCAATAGAACCATTGAAATCAGAACAATATAGCAATATTTTATTTTTAAAAAAATCTTAGGTGAATTAATAAAATGGGAAAGTAACTGGATTGTGGCTTTATAAACAGAAACTTTTGCAAATGTAATAAAGATATAAAACTAAAATGCTACCTCATCTTGGTGAGACCTGTAATATTTATGCATTTTCTGTATGGAACTCATCCGCCAAGAAAACATTGATAGATTAGAACAAATTTTTTTTTTAAAAAGCTGCCAAATTCATAACTGGAGAATATTCAAAACTGACAAGAGTAACACCATTAGTTAAATCATTTAAACTTGAAACACAAGAGGTTAGAAGAATTAAAAGTAAAGTAGTAATTATAGATAAAGCAATTTATTCTAATTTTGAAATGCAACGCAGTACAACTGAATACAACCGTCAGATAGAAATAAGGTTCAAAACACCTTTCTTATTACGTATTCAAGAACAAACTCATACACATTTTCGTTCTTCGCGTTCGGAATTCGAGCGTGGCTTGTGTTGCCTGAAGAAACCAGGAAAACAAACATTTTATCCTTATTTAAAACTCTATTAAGAATGCGGGACGAAACACAAACCATAGATAAGCGTAGGACGCAATAATCTTCTGTATAAAAGGAGCGTTTGTAGTAGATAAGTTAAGATAAGATATGACAGTACGGTATACATAAGCAGATGTGTCTAATGTGAAGTCTTGAAGGCCTTAGTGTTTGGAATACTAGGGATGTGTAATTGAAGAGAATTCAATTGATTGGCGAAATAAAAGGACAAGGACTTTTCGAAAAAAAAATTACGTGTCCAGTGGCGTAGCAGGTGTAGAACCCACATTTGCCTTTCCCCTGCCCCGAAAAGTATCCTATATTATGCTAAAAAGTATAGAAAGTATTTAATGGAAAGTAATAATAAGAACACAGCAAAGGCGTCACAAAGGTTGGGGTTACCCAGCGCTGTAGCTCATGGGGTCACCCCTTCAGCCCTTACCACATAGACCTGCTTTGAATCTCTCACAGCCAAATAACGGGAACCTACAAAAGTTTACACTTTGGTGTCACCCCCTATGATGGTGTCAACAGGCGCCGTCTGCACATCCCCACCTCCGAGTGTCGCCTTTGGAACAAAATACATTTTTATCTTTAAAATGAAATGAAAAGCTTTATTTCTTGAATAAAATTGCAGTTTTATATTTATCCTCATTGCAAAATCTTTAATATATCAAAGGTTTCTGGAATTTTCAACTATGCTATGCTCAATAGCAACAATTGCTATATATTAGATAATCTTGGTGTATTTGTTATCATCTTATTTATTATTAACTCAATTTTAGAGCAGCTGTTTAAACAACTTGCATTATTTAAGGCAGTTGTGGGAAATGTTTTATTGATATTATTTTAGGCACGGTAACTTCTAGCGTCATTATCTTAATAACTTCTAGCGTCATTATCTTAATAACTTCTAGCGTCATTATCTTAATAACTTCTAGCGTCATTATCTTAATAACTTTTAGCGTCATTATCTTAATAACTTCTAGCGTCATTATCTTAATAACTTCTAGCGTCATTATCTTAATAACTTCTAGGGTCATTATCTTAATAACTTCTAGGGTCATTATCTTAACAACTTCTAGTGTCATTATCTTAACAACTTCTAGTGTCATTATCTTAATAACTGCTAGTGTCATTATCTTAATAACCTCTAGCGTCATTATCTTAATAACTTCTAGCGTCATTATCTTAATAACTGCTAGCGTCATTATCTTAATAACCTCTAGCGTCATTATCTTAACAACTTCTAGTGTCATTATCTTAATAACTTCTAGTGTCATTATCTTAATAACTGCTAGTGTCATTATCTTAATAACCTCTAGCGTCATTATCTTAACAACTTCTAGTGTCATTATCTTAATAACTTCTAGTATCATTATCTTAATAACTTCTAGCGTCATTATCTTAACAACTTCTAGTGTCATTATCTTAATAACTTCTAGCGTCATTATCTTAATAACTTCTAGCGTCATTATCTTAATAACTTATAGCGTCATTATCTTAATAACTTCTAGCGTCATTATCTTAATAACTTCTAGGGTCATTATCTTAATAACTTCTAGTGTCATTATCTTAATAACTTCTAGTGTCATTATCTTAACAACTTCTAGTGTCATTATCTTAATAACTTCTAGGGTCATTATCTTAACAACTTCTAGTGTCATTATCTTAACAACTTGTAGTGTCATTATCTTAATAACTTCTAGCGTCATTATCTTAACAACTTCTAGTGTCATTATCTTAATAACTTCTAGGGTCATTATCTTAACAACTTCTAGCGTCATTATCTTAATAACTTCTAGTGTCATTATCTTAATAACTTCTAGCGTCATTATCTTAATAACTTCTATCCTCATTATCTTAATAACTTCTAGCGTCATTATCTTAATAACTTCTAGTGTCATTATCTTAATAACTTCTAGCGTCATTATCTTAATAACTTCTAGCCTCATTATCTTAATAACTTCTAGCGTCATTATCCTAATAACTTCTAGCGTCATTATCTTAATAAAATGTTTTATTGATATTATTCTAGGCACGGTAACCTCTAGCGTCATTATCTTAATAACCTCTAGCGTCATTATCTTAATAACTTCTAGCGTCATTATCTTAATAACTTCTAGCGTCATTATCTTAATAACCTCTAGCGTCATTATCTTAATAACTTCTAGCGTCATTATCTTAACAACTTCTAGCGTCATTATCTTAACAACTTCTAGGGTCATTATTTTAACAACTTCTAGGGTCATTATCTTAATAACTTCTAGCGTCATTATCTTAATAACTTCTAGCGTCATTATCTTAATAACTTCTAGCGTCATTATCTTAATAACTTCTAGCGTCCTTATCTTAATAACTTCTAGCGTCATTATCTTAATAACTTCTAGCGTCATTATCTTAATAACTTCTAGCGTCATTATCTTAATAAACTGAAATAAACTAAATGGTCTCGAATTCATTTACTCCTGTTTTTATTCTTTACCTTTGATGTTAAAATATTCTTAGATCGACAAAAACAAGTGAGATATTTTGAATACTATAATTAGGATGCGAAATTAAAACTAGATGGAGTAAAAAATTAAATCAGTTTTCTAAATTCGATATAATTGCACAAAACTTCCACGAATATCTACAGTAACATCATGTTATGAAGAATACCACTATCTTCTCAAACATCTTTTGTCACAGCATGGATTCAAATTCGCTTCGATCGACAAACATTTGCTGTATCATTCTTTAGTCGGAGATTTGATTAAAAGAATGAGCTGCCAGACTAGATCTTAAAGCAAAAAAATAACAAAAAAACAACAACAAAAACAAAAAACACGTCCATTATACTCCGCTACTGGACTCACTTCAGTGGCTACCTATACAGTTCCGAATTATTTACAAACTGGCTGTTCTCTGTCACAAATTCTTTTCTGATTCACGCCTTTCCCAGCTTACTGAACTTCTGTCGGTCTACTTACCAAGTCATCAACTTAGCTCTTCCGCAGACACACGCATTCTCTGTGTTCCTGAGACACGACCTAAAACATTTTGCAAAATGTCATTCTCTTTTTGTGCAGCCAAACAATGGAATTCTCTACCATTACACATCCGTAGTATTTCAACTGCTAAGCCCTTTAAGACTGCACTTAGGGCGCATTTTTCAAAATGTATTTACACAATTAATGAAACAACATTTCTTTTAATGATTAACGTAGCTTTTATGTATCGTACTGTCACATATGAGGTTATTTTAATATAAATGGTTATTTAATTTTTATATGTATGTTATTATCTCCATGTAAAGCGCTGTGAGCCCAGTCCCTTGCTGTGATACAGCGATATATAAATTATCAATTTATTCTTACTATTATTCCATTTGTTTCTCTGTGAGAAGCCTCTGCTAAACATTTTAACACTATACTTTTGTAAATGATTTGGGGGATCTTTGACATAAATTAGACAATATTTTTTTGTTTTGTGTGATTAACAAATTTCCTGAGTATGTTCGTGTGTAAAGCTTTTTGTCTGCCTCTATTAGTTCTTCTACAGCTTTTAAAATAACCTCAAAGTAGCTTCATGATATATTCATTACTTTGTATTCTGAAGTCTTGGTATGGTTAATGCCATGCTTGTAGAAGCATTTAGATATTCAAATCGGTGTATAGACATGAATGCGTAGAATCGTTCTCATGTAATAAAATAGTTAATGAGTTTGTTTCGTTTGGAGTGCCTTGTAAAAGATTAGGATTTAATTAATTTAAAAAGAGAAATGTTGCATTAAAATTTGATTTATTGCGTCTTTTTCTTGACATTCTGTTTACCTTCCAACCACAAAGAAATATTAACACTCATTGCGACTCTTTTAATATCATCATTTTTTTTAAAAAATGGCTAAATTAGATTTAGTTTTCCTTTAATGAAATATTTGAAAGATTCCACGTCTAATTTTCGAAGTTAAATCGTTACATATAACACAACTGGACTCGTTTGAACCCGATGTGAAAAACATGAAGAGCTCTTGAATACAGTGGAACAATATTTGGTATTTTGTTCCTGGAAAAAAAATTCGTAGGAATGTATCTCAGAAAATTGCTCTGAGCTGAGTTTGAATTTGAGTTGGCTTGTTTTTTTAGCCTTTTTCACACGATGTTCTTTAAGTGCTGGTCGTACTTTGAGTGCTCGGTCGTACTTTGAGTGCTTGGTCATACTTTGAGTGCTTGGTCGTACTTTGAGTGATCGGTCGTACTTTGAGTGCTTGGTCGTACTTTGAGTGCTTGGTGGTACTTTGAGTGCTTGGTCGTACTTTGAGTGCTTGGTGGTACTTTGAGTGCTTGGTCGTACTTTGTGTGCTTGGTCGTACTTTGAGTGCTTGGTTGTACTTTGAGTGCTTGGTTGTACTTTGAGTGCTTGGTTGTACTTTGAGTGCTTGGTCGTACTTTGAGTGCTCGGTTGTACTTTCCAAGGAAACGAATCGGTATCAGATTATTTTGTTTTATTTGCACAAGTTTTGTCCTCTCTGTGTCTTTTGGGGGTTTTTTTTCTTGTTTTTTTTTTGTTGTTGTTGTTTTTTTTTTTTTTTTTTTTTTACAACGTGTTGTTCTTTATTAATAGTCTATTCATGTTTCTCTAATTTCTGATTATTTCTAATTGCAAAACAAAAATAATAATGAGGAGAACTTGTACATGAATTGCTACTTGTGTATTTATTAATGCCAAGTTTTCATTATATAGATTTGATTAAATAAGCGATTTTATTAATTTTTTGTATTTATTCCACAAAATACAGGTATTAAAACTGAATAATGATGCTTTGAACCATCAAAGCATATAAGTACACCAAACATTGTGTTCCAGTAGTTTACCTATGTAAAAATCAATTTTATATATGTACCTGCACATAAAAGTCATGTTCGTAAACTACTTCAGCACCTTTTTCAGCAGACTAACATTAGTATCAGAAATATTAGTTCAATAGGAGAATAGCAGTGTGAAAATTTGGCATTAGAAACGTTCACGTATTTTAGTATGATTAAATCATTTAAAAAATTGTAACTTATCTTTTTCTTTTCTTTTATTAAAGTTTATCATAACATTATCTTTTTAGAAGCTAATTAACAAATAGGTATTTTCCGCCGATCCCCCCCCCCAACGATGAGCCCCTAGGAGAATTCAATCAGCTCATTTTTCAAAATGATAGGGTACAGAAAGAATGATAGGGTACAGAAAGCTTTGTTAACACAACAGGAGCGGTCGAATGATCTTTAGAATCAATGAAGCTGATACCACGGTAGGTTCTGTAGTAGCATATGTATCCGAAGAATTTACATCTAATAAATGTGTTTGAAGATGTAGCAATTGAAACGTTCACATGCCTGAGGATAGTTCCTTCATTTCTTTTATTTCCTTTTTATCTATTAAAAACAACACTTTCTTATAAAATTTTCATTGTTAGAAAATATAAATTAAAAATGCTAGAGATTAGACGCCCCTGACAAAGTGCCGACCAATGCATTTGTCCCCTTGCCCCCCTCGCTACGCCCCTGTGCGTGTCTTAGGAGCAGTGAGAATACGTTTTTCTGTAAAAGAGCCTAGCTGATGAGTGGGTGGTGAGTAGACAGAGATAACTTTAAGTCAGATAGGAAGGACACGAGCCAGAAAAAAAAGTCGTGTCAGAGAGCGGACATTTTGTAATCTATTCGATCTTTGATAGCTAGCCGGTGGGAAGGGTAAAGAAGTAATATGATCTTTTTGTTGTTGTTGTTGTTTCCATAAGAACTTGCAGCGGAATTTCAAACTTCCCGTACTTTTCCAATGCATTGTTTGGGAATACCTGACAGAAGAGAATTGCAAGAACAAGAGCATAAACTAGAGTTTTTGTTGCAATAACTTTTAAGTATTGACGGATTGAACTGATCTGACGAATGGCAGTGTAGGCAGAGCGACAGATGTGATTGATGAAGTTGTTGGTAGACATGTTGTCAGAAATAATGTAGCCAAGATTCCTAGTCGATGTTGGGAACATAATATCCGAACTGGCTACCTGAATAAAATTCGGAAAAGATAATTACTGCGTGATTTATTGTTGCAAAATAGGAGCGCTTCTGTCTTGTCATCCTTCAGCTTAACTTAAGCTTGCTGAAAGTCATCAAAGACGTTACCTCACAAATACACTCCTGAATCAACTGGGCAATGGAGTCAGTATCAGAGGGATCAGTGTGAATATATAGCTAAGTATCATCTCCTAATGTTTTGCTTTTTAAATTAATGATTTTCGAGCAGTAGATGTTGTGGCATTGTGTACAGCACAAAAAGTACTGGACCCAAAGCGAAGCCCTGAGGCACACCATAAACCAAAACAGCTCTGTAAGAGATACAGCCATCTACTGATACCACCTGTGATCTGTTAGAGACACAGCCATCTACTGATACCACCTGTGATCTGTTAGAGTCACAGGCATCTACTGATACCACCTGTGATCTGTTAGAGACACAGCTATCTACTGATACCACCTGTGATCTATTAGAGACACAGCCATCTACTGATACCAGCTGTGATCTGTTAGAGACACAGCCATCTACTGATACCACCTGTGATCTGTTAGAGACACAGCCATCTACTGATACCACCTGTGATCTGTTAAATAAGTAGGATTGAAACCAAGCCCGTACTGAGTCAGAAATGTCAACGTAATTTTGCAGGGTCCCACGCAGAGGTTACATATTCTAATACTGGTCTCACCAAAGTCAGGTAGAAATTTAGTTTTATATTCTTATTACATCTTTTTTTAATAAAAAAACCACTGTTTTTTTTAATGAAACATAATGTTTTTGTTGCATTGTTTAATTTTTAATTAATTTATTGACATGGGGATTCAATGATATTTTCTCATTTACTGTAACTCAAAATCATTTATCTTCTTGAGTTTAAATTTCTTGTTTTCCATTAAAGACAGAGTTTGCATTTATTTGTCTCTATTTCCTTGGTACTCCTAACAGTAACAGTTTGCATTTATTTGTCTCTATTTCCTTGGTACTCCTAATAGTAACAGTTTGCATTTATTTGTCTCTATTTCCTTGGTACTCCTAACAGTAACAGTTTGCATTTATTTGTCTCTATTTCCTTGGTACTCCTAACAGTAACAGTTTTCCTTTTATTTTTTCCTTAATAGAAATCGGGATTGGATGGTTCGCTACATCAAAACAATTAACATTTACAATTATTATAATAATAGAAGACTGGACATAAACCAAAGGTTAAGTGTAGAACGCAATAATCTTTTGTATAGAAGGTGCGTCTGCCAATAAAAGAAATCCATTAAATTGAGATGAATGCGGAAGATTTAAAAAAAATTCTATCAGTTTTATTTTAAGGATATTTGTTCTGAAAACATTGCCCTTTGCATTTCATGAAAATATTTGTTTCCTTATTGGTGTAATGTTTCCATACAAAATATGAAGATTATGCTACAGATCCCATCAAAATATTGTTAGCAAATTAGATAAGATTTATATACAGATTACATTTGTAAAAGTTTCGTTTCCTAAAGCCTAAATTTTTTCCTTCAATTACTTCATTGGCATTACTTCATAATTTATGTTTATCTTAAATATGAACTTCTTCATGTAAAGCATTTTGAAAGAAGTATTTTCTTTTTAACTGACTTATTTTGTTTCTGTTGTCAAGGTTTAATCTATACAATTTTATCTATTTCTCCACCGTTCAAGATTAAAATTATTATTTATACTAAAAAGTTCAAACCAACACATATTTCTCGACTATCTCAACATGGTGTCTATAATTTATTATACTTGTCGAATAACAATGACTTTCATAAACTAACAGGCTGGCTAACTTTGACCAACGTATAGTAGTAAACTAACAGGCTGGCTAGCTTTGACCAACGTATAATAGTACTACCGTTTTATTGACTTTGTAGAAATTCCTATACACCAGGAGTATCTTTCTAAATTTAATAAAATGAGTCATCGCCTTCAATTCAGACAATTCATAACTGTTTGTTTCAAATCTCCAATTCACAGACAATGGTGTCATAAGTGGTTTGTTACCTGCACTAACATAAAAGTTACGTTTTAATTGTTACCTGTACTAACCTAAAAGTTACGTTTTAATTGTTACCTGCACTAACATAAAAGTTACGTTTTAATTGTTACCTGTACTAACCTAAAAGTTACGTTTTAATTATTATCTGCACTAACATAAAAGTTACGTTTTAATTGTTACCTGTACTAACCTAAAAGTTACGTTTTAATTGTTACCTGCACTAACATAAAAGTTACGTTTTAATTGCTACCTGTACTAACATAAAAGTTATGTTTTAATTGTTACCTGTACTAACATAAAAGTTACGTTTTAATTGTTACCTGTAGGAACATAAAAGTTATGTTTTAATTGTTACGTGTACTAACATAAAAGTTATGTTTTAATTGTTACCTGTACTAACCTAAAAGTTACGTTTTAATTGTTACCTGTACTAACATAAAAGTTACGTTTTAATTGTTACCTGTAGGAACATAAAAGTTATGTTTTAATTGTTACGTGTACTAACATAAAAGTCATGTTTTAATTGTTACCTGTACTAGCATAAAAGTTACGTTTTAATTGTTACCTGTACTAACATAAAAGTTAGGTTTTAATTTGCCCATCTGAGACACTTGTGTTTGTGAATGTACACAGCGGTAATACCAAGTTGTTTCAATCGTATGCTGCACTAGATGGTAAACAAGTGCCCGAAAAATATATCAATTATCCAATAAAATGTATTCTATCTTTTTCATAAAAATGAATGATTCATTTCCTATTCATATAAATGTAAATAAATTTGCATGAATTTTTGCAATATATTATGACACATCTAATAAAATTCGATGCAATATTTCTCTTAGAAAATTTGATTTCCCGCCCTCTTTTTTTATTTTTTATTCTAACTTGCTCAAATAATAATAATATTAATAGATTAGATTTTTAAAATTTCACCTGAAACAAAACAAAACAAAAACTAATAAAGTTTCATACATTAAAAAACAAAATTGTAGTTGTTTTAACATAATATAATCGAGAAATAAATTAAAGTTTATAAATTTCAGGCATAACTGTTTTCTGTTTATGGACTAAATGTAATATTTAAAAAAAAAAAAAAGAGAGAGAACAAAATTACAAGCTTACATATAAAATAAACTATACATGTTTTGGACCATAATATAATATTCAGCAAATGTAAGAGTTTTAAAATTGGCGCATCTAAAACTCGCCTGTGTGTACATCCAGTATCCACTTGACAACTGAGATGCAACAGAAATTCGTGTTCCCCAGTTGTTGGGTTTTTTTTTTGTTTTTTGTTTTTTTTTGTTTGTTTGTTAACATATTTTTTAGTTTGTAGATGTTTGTTTTTGAACGTTTGTGAGATAAATATTTCTGACAGAACTGAACAAGATATCACAAGGAAAAACATTTATGCGGAAGATCATTATAAGTAGGGGAAATAAGTAAAGCCAGTAAGTTTCCATTTTGATATTAGTATTACGTCTGTTGTCTCCCTTGTGAAGTTTCTGAGAAACGTCATTGCAGTTTAATGACATTTAACCTTGATGATGGTTTAATAACATAGTCGGGAATTCAAACCTGATTGGCATTGCGTTGATTGTATCTTAGGAAATAAATGCTCCAAGTTTTAATTGTGTGGCATTAAAAGAGTCTGTTATTATATCATTTAACATAGGGCAAAGTTCAGATTTCCTCAAAGGAAAATATAACACAAAAAATAATCTAAATATAATATGATCCTTAATATCTCAAAGTATTAGTCGCAACCACGTGCTGTAAATTCTTTTCTTAGTTATATTCAGAACATAGTGGAAAGTATTGATAACGGTACGTGATAAACATAAAAACATAAACTATAAAACCTAACTAACAATGATGATGGAATTGACATCGTTACAACGATATGTTTCTTGTGCTATGGTTTTCAGTCGCTAAAATGTGTAACTCTTGCTTCGAAATGCTATTGAAAATATATGGCTGTGAGTGGTACTAGTACAGAATGTCATTCATATCTAGGATGTGAGTGATGGTATTATAGAATGTCATTGACATCTTTGATGTGAGTGATGGTAGTACAAAATGTCATTCATATCTTTGATGTGAGTGATGGTAATACAAAATGTCATTCATATCTAGGATGTGAGTGATGGTAGTACAAAATGTCACTCATATCTTTGATGTGAGTGATGGTAATACAAAATGTCATTCATATCTAGGATGTGAGTGATGGTAGTACAAAATGTCATTCATATCTAGGATGTGAGTGATGATAGTACAAAATGTCATTCATATCTAGGATGTGAGTGATGGTAGTACA
>MUZC01000208.1:211244-225935 GCA_002072015.1 Radix auricularia
AGGTGAACTAGACTGTACCACTAAGGTAGCGTAACAAAGATATGATAGGATACATAGATGTTAGGTGAACTAGACAGTACCACCAAGGTAGCGTAACAAAGATATGATAGGACAAATAGATGTTAGGTGAAATAGACTGTACCACCAAGGTAGCGTAACAAAGATATGATAGGACACATAGATGTTAGGTGAACTAGACTGTACCACCAAGGTAGCGTAACAAAGATATGATAGGACACATATATGTTAGGTGAAATAGACTGTACCACCAAGGTAGCGTAACAAAGATATGATAGGACAAAAAGTTCCAATAATCACAGATTGTAAGTAAATGATTTGCCAGGGAGATGAAATGACATGGAAATTAGCTCTCATTACAGGCTATGTAGTTGGCAAGGCAAATAGATGACAAGTCAATAAGAGTTTATGCTCTAAACTTATTACATTTATAGCACTTGTAAAAAGATAAAGAAATATCTAATGTATGAGTATCATTACTTATGGAATAAAGGGGCGATTCCTCCTGAGGTATTGTTATACATACGATATAAAGATAAAATATATTTTAAAAAATTAATCGATTAATGTATTTAAAAAATTCCAATTAATAAACGAATTTTTTTTAAAAATCAGTACCAGATCAATATATAGTGGTGTATCCAACGGCTCTAGACATACAAAAAAAATTATACGTTTTAAATGTCAATGGTTTTAGCACAAACTTACAGTTGGTGATTCAGGTCCATGCACTTGATTAAGACAGAGACGAGGCTCTCTTACAAATGTTTACACACGTATCTTTGCTTTTATAGAACTTACCGAACCTATCGTTTAGGACTGTGAGGCCCCACACAACATAGATACCCCGCTTCCATCTCTATTAAACTTTGCACACTTCCCCTTCTCAAAATTTAACACAACGACACGACGCTCTTACGATGTGAGCAACGCACTCTCAAACACAACCCGCACAAAATCGCACACACACACAAACACACACACAAATGGCCCTGATTTTATGGTGCGAATCCGTAAAGATAACACTTTGAATATTACAACTTGGACGTGAAACGTTTTTGCATTGGCTTTACTCTCCTAAAATCCCTTTCAAAAATGATCCTTGAATGCCACCGAAATATTCCGTACCAATGCACATGAAAAGGATTTTCACATCACTGTATTCAATTAAGATTTCAGTTTTTCCCAACGGACTTCAAATTTTGCTGAACTTTAAGCTTTGCCTAGAATTATTATTTCTAGCAGTGACTCACAGACTACTTCAGTTTAAACAAAGCTCTCATTACCTCCTGGTTAGGTCATTCATTACAGTCATGAGAGTAAAACTGAAATGTTTTCACAGTCTCCTAACACACTGGTAAAATACTGATAAAAACAGTGAAAGAAAATATTAGAATTGTATCCAATCTTACCTGTTACAAATGCTGAAATTCGTTAGTTCCTAATAACAGAAGTTAGGATCCAAATAATTCTTTCAGAGTAAGAGAGTTCCTCTAGTTGATAAGTATTGTCTCCTGTTATCTGGATCTCAGGACCAACTCCCAATAGTTCTTACAGAGTGAGAGAGTTCCTCTAGTTGATACGTATTGTCTGCTGTTATCTAGATCTCAGGACCAACTCCCAATAGCTCTTACAGAGTGAGAGAGTTCCTGTAGTTGATACGTATTGTCTTCTGTTATCTAGATCTCAGGACCAACACATACAGACACACAAACAGCAGTTGGGGAGTCAGGACCCCAGTTACACCGCTAGAGAGATTGAACCAGAAAACAAGAAGGAGGAAGTGTTATTCTTGGGGGAACAGATCTGACCCCATCCCCCACCCCCTATTCCCCCACACTAATAGGGCTCTACGCCTTGTCTCTTCCCTTTCCCCCTTTACCTTCTCATTGTCCTTGACAAGCGTTAGGTCTATTGACGTGACCGTCTGAATGCAGCGACAGTGGTATGGGGGTCCGGGGGGGGGGAGGTAATGCACAGAAAGGTAGACATCTAAAACAGAGGTCCTCATATATTCTTTATCAGGGTAACAACAGAGGTCCTCATATGTTCTTTATCAGGGTAACAACAGAGGTCCTCATATGTTCTTTATCAGGGTAACAACAGAGGTCCTCATATATTCTTTATCAGGGTAACAACAGAGGTCCTCACATGTATTTTATCAGGTAACAACAGAGGTCCTCACATGTTCTTTGTCAAAGTTGACGGCACTGAACGTCATGGGACACAGACACAACCACGATCATTAGATGTTTTATTGACGTGTTGTATTTTAGACGGTATATTTTATCTTCCAAGTTAAATTGGAACCCGATATATTGAGCTAATCGCTAAAGTAGTGATAAAAATTGGTGAGGCGGGGTGGTGAAGAAGTCATTGTTTCAGTTGAAAGTACAAGACTCCTTCAGACAACTTCACCCAGTATACATACATTAAAAGATCTCCTAAGAGAAATAA
This sequence comes from Radix auricularia, assembly GCA_002072015.1. NCBI lineage: Eukaryota > Metazoa > Mollusca > Gastropoda > Lymnaeidae > Radix > Radix auricularia. Next base: position 213,720 of record MUZC01000208.1, read on the forward strand.
GAAAAGAAAATAATTAACACATTGGAGAGCAGATGAATCAACCACAAAAAAAGAATGCCATAAAGTGCAAAAAGCAAACGAAAAAACGAACGAAAGAAAGCCAATAAGAAAGAACGAAAGAAAATCAGAAAGAAGAGAGAGCGAGAGAGAGAGACAGATAGAGAGAAAAAATAATAAAGAATGATAAAAGGAAGAAAACAGAAAAATTAAATGGCAAGTTAAACAGACAAAGAAAGTACGAAAATAATGCTAACGTGAGAAGCATGGTTAACCAAAAAAAATTGCAAGAAAAAGAAAAGAAAGAAAGAATAATTTTATAAATTAACTAGCAAACAGGAGGCTTATTTATTACTCTTGTACTTAAGATTACACAGGAATACCGCATATTATTTTACTTGTCGATCACCCGTTAAACAATTCGCTGCATGCATAATTAGTGTTTTCAATTAACACCGCCATATAATGTTTACACCTCATTTAGCTGTGTACACAACAGACAATTTATATTGACTGGCTCACTGTCATTAAGTACAAGGTACACACGTGTTAAAGATCGTGTGTGTGTTTCATTACTTTCATGTCATACGTCATTTCTATTAGCTTCCTGGTACTTTCTACATGCCAAGGTATTAAAGGCATGCGTCTTTTTATGTGTGTTTTAAATGTATTTAAAATTAGTACCATTAAATGGATTCAATTTTCAAAAAGTTTATAACACGATTGTAGTTTGTCCACAAGAAAATAAACAACAACACGTCATAGTAATTGTTCATTGTTTTTAAATATCTGACTACAGTAAGAGTTTCTATGAAGTTGTAATGTGTTTTCTTACTTAACTTCATAATAACCTAACATCATTAAAAAAAATCATAGATGTAAATTCAATAGTTTCTGGCTCTAGACTCACCCCTCACCTCACACTTTAAATAACAAAAGTCGAGTTGAAATTTTGAACTCCTGGCACGTGGCGGCAGAGTAGTCCTACAGCACATGGCCGGACACTGTGGTACGACCCAGACAGGGTTGACGCACTGACAAAGGCAGGCGCAGCCCAGCCCCAACCCGAAAAGCCATTGACCCAACTGGGGGTCAAGTCGTGGCTAAAAGACCATTTCCGTGAGAAGTGGCTTGAGGGCTGGGCAAATGGGAATACGGCCAGGAAGTTATACCAGAAAATGCCGCGACCGAGTAAAAGCGATCCCTGGTGGAGACTTGAACGTATCAATCAGACGCTCATAACACGGATGAGGACTGGTCATTGTCCCACACGAAGCTACTTGTATAAGTTTGACAACAGGAGGGAACTGGCCTGTCGGCTGTGCGGTTGCCCGGAGGAGACGGTGGCCCACGTACTCGAATGTTGCCCCGAGTTGGACGGGGTTTTGGAGGGTGAAGTTGCGGTACCTGCAGAGGATTACCTCTATGGCGATGCCCGCTTGGTGAGGCTCGCTTGCGAAAAATTGAACCGGGTCCTTAGAGCCTAATGTCACGACCCAAAAGAGAATGAACATTCGTTAGTTATGTCTCATCTGTCGAGAAAGGGTGACCTCTACGCGGTTCGACAGACGAGTAAGGTTGTGGAGCATACCACGACCTAAAACCGACTAACCCCTGGCTTGGACAGCCGAAGACCATTGTTAGGTGTTAGGTGCTAGTCATACATGATTACAGTCGCTGTACGGATCTTAGGCCAAGCATTTAGATGCAATGCCGATGATAAAAACCAAAGTACCCGTTGAGGGTTGGGTTACTCCGAAGCGACCGTTTCGTCCCCCTCAATAACTAGCAACGTTACTGAGCGGTGCCGGTTTATGGCCAGGAGCGCCAGCACGGATTAGCAAAGTGTACCGCTAGGAATTGCTTTGGACGCCAGCTCTGAGGAAACCTTCCAGTGGGGGTTATTGAGACTCGTAAGCTTTGCTGGGGTGGCGCAGAAGTGATAGCGAGTCGAAGTAGGGAAAATTCCACCCCTCCCTCTCCCTCGGGAGGACAACTTTAGTGGGAGGCGTTTTCGACCTAGTGTCCTGGATGCCCAGGCTGCCGATTCTAGAAGCGACCACTCCGGAGGGGGGGCTTCTCAGCTTTTACGTCCCTTAGGGGGCCAGAGAGCTGAGGGGGTTTTCCGGGAAGCCCAATGAAGAGCGCAGGCTCGGGACTGGTGACTTTCTTCAACATGTAGGATTTTCAGTTCTATCTCATATTTAAGGGATTTATAGTCAAAAACTCTATTTTTAAGGGTTGTTTAATTTTTTTTTAATCTTCTGGAGTTTTAAACCATTTAAATTATTGTACTGATAACTAGAACACTTATATTTTAACTACATGGCAAATCTATTTAGAGGAAAAGTGATCCATGCTCACATCACGGAGACCTTTTTCTATTTTACACTGGGTTCGTAAGTTCAAACGCTTAATGTCGAGAGATTTCTGCACATAGTTCATCTATTGACGCAGGTTCTTTGTCAAGTGTCGGAAATGGACAACCGAATGCAGAGCTGCAGAAAACTTGTAGGGAAACTTCGTCAATTTCAACGGTCTCATCAGATATGCATCTTTAGTTTTTCTCAGAACAATTAAAATTTGTCGTATAGAATGAACCGGAGTAGGAAACAATTTTATTGGCCTCACCATGAAATGGCATGGCAGCTTAAAGTTAATACTAAAAATAACTGTGTTTTTTTAATTATTTGAATCGTAAGCAATAGTTTGTTACACTGTTTAAAAGAAATCTGGTTTTCCTAAAGATAGTAATGTTATTCTTTTTTTTTTTTAATAAAGAAAATCTTATTCTTTATGCATTAATAGTATTTGAAAAAATAAATTTGTTTTAAGTCTAAACAGAGGTACTGCAATAACATGATACATCAACAAATTTATAGAATATTCTGTTATAAATTGGACTAAGAAAGATTCTGTCTTAAAAACGTTCAGACAGTATTGGACATTTTCTTAAAACGTGAAAATAACATGAAACATTTAGTCATTGATTTGGTGGTCACAACGAGCTGTTCTTTCAGACACATCCACCGTACCAAATTTCTCTATGTATTGTTATTATCTCTCTTTATAGTCCTCGCTTTTGGCTCCTATCTATCATCTATCTATCTATCTATCTATCTATCTGTCTGTCCTGTCCTGTCCTGTCCTGTCCTGTCCTGTCCTGTCCTGTCCTGTCTGTCTGTCTGTCTGTCTGTCTGTCTAATCTATCCATATACATATATGAGGGAAAATGAAGAAAATAATTAAGGCCGCTGTTGGCCGCTAATTTGTTCAACTCTTTTGTGATCCAAAATCTTTAAACACATTTTACATTAGACTACACGCTTTACTGAACATTATTTTGAACAGTATAACTGCAATAATTATCGTATTTGCAATAGACAAAAATTTTTTTTAAATAGCTCTTCCCACCTTATTTCTACCCTTCAAATGTACTGGAGTCAAGTGGAGTTACAACAACGCGTCGAATGCTCGTGAGGTTAAAAATGAATCTTCAGCCAGGGTCACGTGTTCCTCAATAATCAGTGAGATCATTCACCCCTACCCCCCTCCCGCCACCCAAGATGTTACAAGGATCCAGATGTGAAGTCATGCAGTGAACCATTCCTTGCACCCGTTTCGGCTGACTGACTTGACATCAAACAGCTCACCATAGCATGACAGTCATTTCCTCATGGTTGGTTGGCCAAGTGTTGTATACATTTCTTTATACAACAAATGGTTGGTTGGCCAAGTGTTGTATACATTTCCTTATACAACAAATGATTTGTTGGCTAAGTGCTGTATACATTTCCTAATACAACAAATTGTTGGTTGGCCAAGTGTTGTATACATTTCTTTATACAACAAATGGTTGGTTGGCAAAGTGTTGTATACATTTCCTAATACAACAAACGTTTGGTTGGCTAAGTGTTGTATACATTTCCAAATACAACAAACGTTTGGTTGGCTAAATGTTGTATACATTTCCTAATACAACAAACGTTTGGTTGGCTAAGTGTTGTATACATTTCCAAATACAACAAACGTTTGATTGGCTAAGTGTTGTATACATTTCCTAATACAACAAATTGTTGGTTGGCTAAGTGTTGTATACATTTCCTAATACAACAAATTGTTGGTTGGCTAAGTGCTGTATACATTTCCTAATACAACAAATTGATGGTTGGCTAAGTGTTGTATACATTTCCTAATACAACAAATTGTTGGTTGGCTAAGTGCTGTATACATTTCCTAATACAACAAATTGTTGGTTGGCTAAGTGTTGTATACATTTCCTAATACAACAAATTGTTGGTTGGCAAAGTGTTGTATACATTTCCTAATACAACAAACGTTTGGTTGGCTAAGTGTTGTATACATTTCCAAATACAACAAATTGTTGGTTGGCTAAGTGCTGTATACATTTCCTAATACAACAAATTGTTGGTTGGCTAAGTGCTGTATACATTTCCTAATACAACAAATTGTTGGTTGGCCAAGTGTTGTACACATTTCCTTAAGATCTGTTCAGGTTTCCACGGGTTTGTTCACTCACATCACGTACTGTCAGGTTTAGGGCGGCTTGTGAGCGGGTTAGGGTTAGGGTTAGGGTTTTGTTCACTTACATCACATACTGTCATGCTTAGTGTGGCGTGTGAACGGGTTAGGGTTAGGGTTTTGTTCACTTACATCACATACTGTCAGGCTTAGTGCGGCGTGTGAACAGGTAAGGGTTAGGGTTAGGATTAGGGTTTTGTTCACATACATCACATACTGTCAGGCTTAGTGCGACGTGTGAACGGGTTAGGGTTAGGGTTTTGTTCACTTACATCACATACTGTCAGGCTTACTGCAGCGTGTGAATGGGTTAGGGTTAGGGTTAGGGTTTTTTTCACTTACATCACATACTGTCAGGCTTACTGCAGCGTGTGAACGGGTTAGGGTTAGGGTTTTGTTCACTTACATCATATACTGTCAGGCTTACTGCAGCGTGTGAACGGCTTAGGTTTAGGGTTTTGTTCACTTACATCACATACTGTCAGGCTTACTGCGGCGTGTGAACGGGATAGGGTTAGGGTTAGGGTTTTGTTCACTTACATCACATACTGTCAGGCTTACTGCGGCGTGTGAACGGGATAGGGTTAGGGTTTTGTTCACTTACATCACATACTGTCAGGCTTACTGCAGCGTGTGAACGGGTTAGGGTTAGGGTTAGGGTTAGGGTTTTGTTCCTTTACATCAAATACTGTCAGGCTTACTGCAGCGTGTGAACGGGTTAGGGTTAGGGTTTTGTTCACTTACATCACATACTGTCAGGCTTACTGCAGCGTGTGAACGGGTTAGGGTTAGGGTTTTGTTCACTTACATCACATACTGTCATGCTTAGTGCGGCGTGTGAACGGGTTAGGGTTAGGGTTTTGTTCACTTACATCACATACTGTCAGGCTTACTGCAGCGTGTGAATGGGTTATGGTTAGGGTTTTGTTCACTTACATCACATACTGTCAGGCTTACTGCAGCGTGTGAACGGGTTAGGGTTAGGGTTTAGTTCACTTACATCACATACTGTCAGGCTTACTGCAGCGTGTGAATGCCTTGTGGCCCGCTACTTGGTTCTTTGTTGTCACATAAGTTAGCAGCGTATTCGGAGTGAGGAAAGTATAAACAAAAAGAGTGGATGTCATAGTGGATGTCATAGTGGCTGTCATAGGTGATGTCATAGTGGATGTGATAGTGGATGTCATAGTGGATGTCATAGTTGATGTCATAGTGGATGTCATAGTGGATATCATAGTGGATGTCATAGTGGATGTCACAAGCCCAGAATTAGGCCTCCTCTTTACCTATCAAAGCGACGCGTCATGGGCCCAGAATTAGGCCTCCTCTTTATCTATCAAAGCGACGCGTCATGGGCCCAGAATTAGGCCTCCTCTTTACCTATCAAAGCGACGCGTCATGGGCCTAGAATTAGGCCTCCTCTTTACCTATCAAAGCGACGCGTCATGGGCCTAGAATTAGGCCTCCTCTTTACCTATCAAAGGGACGCGTCATGGGCCTAGAATTAGGCCTCCTCTTTACCTATCAAAGCGACGCGTCATGGGCCTAGAATTAGGCCTCCTCTTTACCTATCAAAGTGACGCGTCATGGGCCTAGAATTAGTTCTCCTCTTTACCTATGAAAGCGACGCGTCATGGGCCTAGAATTAGACCTCCTCTTTACCTATCAAAGCGAAGCGTCATGGGCCTAGAATTAGGCCTCCTCTTTACCTATCAAAGTGACGCGTCATAATTCAAGAATTAGGCCTCCTCTTTACCTATCAAAGTGACGCGTCATGGGCCTAGAATTAGGCCTCCTCTTTACCTATCAAAGTGACGCGTCATAAGCCAAGAATTAAGCCTCCTCTTTACCTATAAAAGCCTAAAGTGACTTAGTATAACACCTGTTGTATTAAATAAACCGGTTTGTTAGAGAACAATATTTAAGTTTTAATTTAATTACTTAAAGCACACGTCTTCCTTGAAAACTATGTAAAAAAAACGTTGGATTTAATTTTTTATCATATCTTTTTTTTAAATTGTACATTGTTTCAAATTTAAAGGTCATACAATTTTAATTTAAAAAATGTCCAAAAGAACCTTGAAAAAAAAAAAAGAGTTTTTCCTATAAAATTATAGCAAACTGAATTAGAAATAAATATACTCTAAATGATTAATAAATATACGTCCATCATTCTGATATATGGTACTTGTGTCTACTTGCTCCTATCTTACGTGTTATCAGCAGTTACCTGCCGCTGACCTATCAGCCGTTCTTTTGACCCCAGCGCCATTTTGTTTGTTTAACAATTAACTTCCTTGAAAATTCAAGGGTTTATTTTTGTTTGTGTCGAACCATTATTCTCGTCTTTATTTCATTTTTATTGTTACTACAGACATGTTAATGGTTCTGATATAGACTAGCAAGGGTGTGTAAGCGCGGGGAGGGCGGGGAGGCACTTGGTTTAATCCACCTTGTCTAATACTTGTCTCTTGACAACAAGGGAAGTAAATTATCACGCTACCATAGAGGGACCCGGCTGCAAGGGTTCTAACTCTACTTGAATTGCTTAGGCCATGTAACAATGTTTGAAAGACTGTGTTTGAAATATCTGCAGTATATAACATGCCATTCGAACATCAAAGCTCAATGCTAAGAAACAATCGTCCCCAAGCAAGTAACTGCCTCTCTACTTCAGATTAGATCTGTGGCTCTCTACTTCAGATTAGATCTGTGGCTCTCTACTTCAGATTGGATCTCTGACTCTTTACTTCAGATTGGATCTGTGACTCTCTAGTTCAGATAGGATCTGTAGCTGTCTATTTCAGATTGGATCTCTGGCTCTCTAGTTCAGATTGGATCTGTAGCTGTCTATTTCAGATTGGATCTCTGGCTCTCTACTTCAGATTGGATATGTGGCTATCTACTTTAGATTGAATCTGTGACTCTCTACTTCAAATTGGATCTGTAGCTACTTCAGATTGGATCTGTGGCTGTCTACTTCAGATAGGATATGTGACTCTCTACTTCAGATAGGATCTGTTTCAATGGTACAAAACTTGCCACACGCTTTCTCCTGATTATTGAGGAATATGAAAATAAGATTAAGTTGTTTAATTAGGCCAGTGGTTCTTAACGTGGGTTCGATCGAACCCTAGGGGTTCGGTGAGTCAGTCGCCGGGGTTCGGCGGAGGGAGGTCAAGACAGCACCCGACTCAAGGCATCTATATTACTACTAATAATGAAGGGTTCGGTGAATGTGCATATGAAACTGGTGGGGTTCGGTACTTCCAAAAAGGCTAAGAACCACTGAATTAGGCCTTTAAGATAATATGAACAGGGGACCCAACCCTGTAGTTCAACCCGTACATTGAATAGTGGACTCACCACTGTAGTTCAACCCGTACAATGAATGGTGGACTCACCTGTGTAGTTCAACCCGTACATTAAATAGTGGACTCACCACTGTAGTTCAACTAGTACATTTATTAGTGGACTTACTACCACTGTAGTTCAACCAGTACATTAAAATAGAAAAAAAAATATTTAAAATTTTTTTTTAGTTGATGGCAAATGAAAAGGGATATAATATTTTGTATAGTACAAGGTTCACCTTTCAATCTTCATTTTAAAGGAAATCCGCTATCGACCAAAGGAAAATACGTTCATTTTATACATGAAACGACTTTTGATTAGGACACAGTAAGGTCTAGGTTACGCTTCGATATGGTCAAAAAGATTATTTGAATACACCTGCCTATTTTCCTTGCCCCTCTTTATATTGATATTTTAAATTGCTCTATTTTGTTCTTTGAAACCGATTGTGTTGTTGCTAAAAAAATTGTTCTTTCATTTAAATGTCACATAGTCCAAATCCTAACATTGTATTTTTAACTTATTCTCCAAACAAATTAGCTTGAAGCACAATCGCTTGTTTCAGCTACCTGTCAAAATAAATGTGATAGAAAATTTGTGAACAAGACTTCATGTTCTCCACGGGATTTATAAGCGTACAAGAGTCACATGATGTTTAACACTTTCCTATTAGCACCATAGTGGACCGGTGAAACATGTACTTTCCACAACATGATGTTTAATACTTTCCTATTAGCACCATAGTGGACCGGTGAAACATGTACTTTCCACAACATGATGTTTAATACTTTCCTATTAGCATCATTGTGGACTGGTGAAACATGTACTTTCCACAACATGATGTTTAACACTTTCCTATTAGCACCAAAGTGGACCGGTGAAACATGTACTTTCCACAACATGATGTTTAATACTTTCCTATTAGGACCATTGTGGGCCGGTGAAACATGTACTTTCCACAACATGATGTTTAAAACTTTCCTATTAGGACCATTGTGGGCCGGTGAAACATGTACTTTCCACAACATGATGTTTAATACTTTCCTATTAGGACCATTGTGGACCGGTGAAACATGTACTTTCCACAACATGATTTTAACACTTTCCTATTAGGACCATTGTGGGCCGGTGAAACACTTTCCACAACCGTTTGTAGTTTCACATGATATTTTACGGTTTTTCTCTTTTCAACTCATAGCAAACTATGACTCCACCTCATCAATTACATACATTCACGTTTTTTTAATATGGTTTTGTTGTTGTTAGTTTTTGTTTGTTTGTTGTTGTTTTTTTGGGTGGGGGGGGGGTTACGATTTTCACGCTCTTATGACCCGTTTCATTGTTTTTTGGGTGGGTGGCCTGGGTTACGATTTTCATGCTCTGATGACCCGGCTCATTTTTCACGCTCTGATGACCCGGCTCATTGTTTCACTGGTTAGCCTCAACAAGCGGACATCACCCTGACTGACCTGTCCGAACCACTACCAGGTGGGGCATACGGTCGACAGTTGCTCAAGTTTCTCTTCAGAGTTGCCACATACTCAACAAGTGTAATTCTTTCCTGTGTCGAGCCTCTGCAGGCAGGTAGCTCTGTGTTGGACAGTGTTCTGCCCTCATCTGATCGCTACGCCTTAGTTTCCACCAGAGATCGTTCTTACTCGTCGCCTTAGTTTCTACCATAGATCGTTCTTACTTGGTCGCCTTAGTTTCCACCAGAGATCGTTCTTACTCGGTCGCCTTAGTTTCCACCAGAGATCGTCCTTACTCGGTCACCTTAGTTTCCACCAGAGATCGTTCTTACTTGGTCGCCTTAGTTTCCACCAGAGATCGTTCTTACTCGGTAGCCTTAGTTTCCACCATAGATCGTTCTTACTCGGTAGCCTTAGTTTCCCCCACAGATCGTTCTTACTTGGTCGCCTTAGTTTCCACCAGAGATCGTTATTACTCGGTCGCAGCATAAACTGGTGAACCTTTCTGGTCGTATCTACAATTCTCTATAATTAACGGCGTTCTGTTTTAGAACATAACTTTGTTCCATCAACTAGGTTTGCATTATTTTTTTAACGTGTTCAGATTAAATTAAGATAATATAGAAAAGAAGACGGTTCCATTGAAGTGAGTAAAGTTCCAGCATCTGATCTCGTTTTACTAGTTACTCGGTACAATTATTTATTAATATTTATTAATTTCTAAAACGTCAAACGATTGACCAAAAAGGCCGTATATAAATGACGTCACTCGATGATTTTGGCTGATTTTTCACCCCTACTCCCTCGTCACACGTCGTCACAAAAACTTAGATCCCTTCTTCAGTGTGACACCAGTGCCTATAAACGCCGTATTTTGTATTTGAAAATGATCATGTTTCCAATCAATTTTTTTCTCATTTAAATGTGTTATTAGTGTAATCAAATATTTAAGTGGTAATTTATTTATAGTTGAGTGTTTTAAATTTGACTTAAAGTGTGTGACTCCCCTATCCCCTCATGCGTGACGTCATTTATGGACGGCCCCTAAAAGGGCGGCAAAGTGGAGACCGTTCCGGGCGACAAAAGCACTACTTACGCCACTGGACAAGACTAAGACATCACCAGTCGCATATCCAATTGTAGAGTGAGTACGCACAGTGGTATAGTTAGTAAGCCCATACAATGGTATAGTGAGTGCGCACAATGGTATAGTTAGTAAGCACATACAATGGTATAGTGAGTGCGCACAATGGTATAGTTAGTGTTAGTAAGCACATACAATGGTATAGTGAGTGCGCACAATGGTATAGTTAGTAAGCACATACAATGGTGTAATGAGTACGCACAATGGTATAGTTAGTAAGCACATATAATGGTATAGTGAGTGCGCACAATGGTATAGTTAGTAAGCACATACAATGGTGTAGTGAGTACTTACAATGGTATAGTGAGTGCGCACAATGGTATAGTTAGTAAGCACATACAATGGTATAGTGAGTGCGCACAATGGTATAGTTAGTAAGCACATACAATGGTGTAGTGAGTAAAAACAATGGTATAGTGAGTGACCAGTTATTAGGAACGGGTTCCCATGCTGGCGGAGTAGGGGTACGTAGAAGTCCCGATCATGGAGTAGTTTGATTACTTCGTGCGTCTTTTGCCGTATGCCACAGATATTCCATTGTAAGACATTAATTAGGTAGGTGATCCATCACACCTGTACAAGGTCGGTAATTCAGGTGACCTCCAGGTGATCAATCACACCTATACAAGGGCGGTAAGTCAGGTGACCTCCAGGTGATCCATCACACCTATACAAGGGCGGTAAGTCAGGTGACCTCCAGGTGATCCATCACACCTATACAAGGGCGGTAAGTCAGGTGACCTCCAGGTGATCCATCACACCTATACAAGGGCGGTAAGTCAGGTGACCTCCAGGTGATCCATCACACCTGTACAAGGTCGGTAATTCAGGTGACCTCCAGGTGATCAATCACACCTATACAAGGGCGGTAAGTCAGGTGACCTCCAGGTGATCCATCACACCTATACAAGGTCGCTAAGTCAGGTTACCTCCAGGTGATCCATCACACCTATACAAGGGCGGTAAGTCAGGCTACCTCCAGGTGATCCATCACACCTATACAAGGGCGGTAAGTCAGGTTACCTCCAGGTGATCCATTACACCTATACAAGGGCGGTAAGTCAGGCTACCTCCAGAGGTCGACGAATCGCTCACCAGCTTGAGGACAGAAGGAGGGACATACCACCGTTCACCGATCAGGGGCTTAGAAAGTACATTCCTGGACGTGGGGAAACAATCTAGAACATTAGGCAAAGAGAATAAGCAGAAATATTCATCCCATTGAGTTCGATCCGTGTTTATTTCACCCCCTATTTTAAGGGTTTTCTGGTCTTCGGCATTCCTAGCCAGGCCCTGTTAGTTGTAGTAGGCCTGGCCAGGCCCTGTTAGGTGTGGTAGGCCTAGCCAGGCCCTGTTAGGTGTGGTAGGCCTAGCCAGGCCCTGTTAGGTGTGGTAGGCCTGGCCAGGCCCTGTTAGTTGTGGTAAGTCTGCTCCGTCCACACCTAGCACCAGGCCTCGCTAAGGTCAAGGGCTTTCACAAGGTTAAGCATGATGTTTCTGTGTACTGTTTCGGTCATTGACATTGTCCGCCAGTGTTTTCTTATGTTCGGATGTGGTTTAGTCTATAACTAGTCCTATACCGAACTCAAATGTTTGAATATACCCGGATTAAAGCAGTGAGATTTACAAATGAAAAAATACAAATAAAATAGCGTACAGCATGACTTGACTTAGGTGGTGGAGTCACTTGACTTAGGTGGTGGAGTCACT